>JAFIDM010050595.1:0-12474 GCA_023159025.1 Thereuonema tuberculata | reverse complement strand
CCAACTATAAGAAAATGTTCTCCCAGCCTGTTTACTTTGTAACGTTTTTAAGATTAATATTGATTTTAAGTTTCAGCTGCAACAAAACTAGAGAATTAAAAGAATCGGGTCTAAAAAATACAAGTAAACCTTCAGTTACGACTATTTGACCTACGATTACTCGTAGTTACGACAAGCTCCCATAAAGCCTTCACAAGCCCTTTCGTTGTTGCATCGACAACGATCATGTGCATAAATCTCTGCGTTGTTTATTTAAAACAAATCTACTTTCTAGGAGTTTCCGGGTAAATAAACGGATTGTATTGCTAGCGACGTACTAGTACATTGCATTTCAAACTTATAATTCTGTACAGTACAGTACTTTACACCTATAATAAATAGATATGTGTATGCATTCTTTGTTGTTAGATGTTGCTGTTAACAGTTTCTCTTTTGCAGAAAATATATCATACAGCAATAATATATTATTATTGTACTGTGTTTATTTAAATAGCATACATGTATATACTCTACAGTATTTTCAATAACAAAGTCGTATTTGTAGGTTTTTTAATTATATGTTATTTGTAAAAGCTAATATATACATGTGTAACTTAAAAGGAGATGCCATGGATTGTATAACACGGAATTTAATATCCTTTTGTGAGATGAAAGTACTCATGAAGTACTTCAAAAATATACCGGGGTTTAGGGTCCAACAATCTACCGTTTTCAATATATGTTTTTTGAAGTGTTTTTCCAGACTTGATCCAGAGTTCAAGTCTGCTGCCTGAGGACTTTTCTTTTCTGTTTCTTTTCTTTTAACTATCTTTTCTTTTATGTTGATGCATTTGCTTTTACCTTTTTCTTGCCCCCTCCCTCCTTTATGCTTCTGCTTGTTTATTTCTATTTCGGTTTTTTTTCAAAGGCAGAAATAAAAATACGAATAAAACTACATGAATATCTTTTATTTTTTTTAATTAAAATTAATTTTAATTTAGATAATGTAGGTCTGTAACTGTATTTGTTATTAAATATTAATTATGAATGCTACCCCACACGGTATCTTGCTAAAGTATTTGTAAAACTTTAAATAAAACTACAGTTTCGGAGCAAGCATCGAAACCTTCCTCAGTGATCAATAAGAAAATGAACTTTAGTAGCTTTTAAAGAGAAAGGAAAAGAAATAACATAAATGTTCATCATTCCACAACATTTAAAACCTAACCTTAAAAATTTGCTAATTTTTCAAACTTGCTGTAGCTCAATTTAATTCCTAATTAAAACATGATATCGGTTGACTGAACTGAAATGCAATTACAGTTGGTGATCGCTGTATATGTCATTTTAAATCTAGCTTATTTTAAATTTATCAGGACGACCAGAAGTAAATTTTTATTCCAATTTAATTTATTATCGACATGTTCGACTCAAAAATATATCCATTGCAGAAGGTTAATCTATAATATTGCGGTATGATTAAGCTGATGTTTTGAAATGTATGAGAATGTTTTATTAAAAATGACACGTTTAGAGGAAAAACAGTATTTCGAAATATATTTCATATTTCTCTATGCTTAAATGGACGAATCTCGCCTCCCACGAGACCAAATCGCGATAACGGTGTCGCTCTAGACTGTTTCATGGATTTCGAGTTATGTAGCACTGTAAGATGTAAAAAGACAAAATATACTAACAAGGGAAGTGCGTGACCTCGAACGCTCAGAACCGCACATAAATGTGCTTAGAATATAAATCGCTCATCCCAAAAACAGTGGTATGAGTTATTCCCACGCAAAACTCAGCTGTTGTCTGCTAGCGCCATCCGACGGTGACATGTTGTACCTACACTAACAAGTACTTAATATCAAGATATTGCCACCGAAGACAACAAAATATTGCCAACCTCTTAATATTTACTTCTTTCGTCACGACATTGCAATAAGTCTCTTTTTGGTCCTATTATATCGATATTTCGTTTCTTCGCGTTACCAAAGTTCTTCTCCTGGATCTTCAATAGGTGATCCTTCAAATATCTCTCGTGGTAAGACGTGCAGTTTTGCAAGAGAATGACTCATACCACTGTTTTTAGTATGAACGATTTATATTCTAAGCTCATTTTCGTGCGGTTCTCAGCGTTCGAGGTCACGCACTTCTCTTGTAAGTGTTTCGAATACACCGACTTATAAGATTGTAAAAGTAGTCAAAAAGAAAAGAAAGAATAAGAAATAAAGAAAGCGGGAATGGACTCTAACGAAAATTGAGGAAAAAAATAAAAGAAGTAAAAAGTAAAAGTTTCAACTGACGAGAAAACACGAATGTAATATAAAGTTAAAGTGCCCCACGTTAAGCCTACACAGGCTTTTGGGGGTCGCAGGAGGTCAGGCTCCCTGCGTTTAGGACCAACGGGACGAAGTTGAGGTCGGGTGGTCAGCCCGACGCCCGCCCGCCTTTAACTCCTGGGAAAGAAACCCGGTACCCATTTTACAGAGGGCTGGGTGGACCCTAGGACTCGTTTGGAGATGAAAGGAGCGTGGAAAAATCCCCTATCTCCGCCGAGGCCGGGAATCGAACCCGCTACCTCCAACCCGCAGCCAAGCTCCCTGACCACTTGGCTACCGGGCCCACAAGAATGTATTATAGGGAAGTGAATTCTAGATTTCTTTTTAGATTTGATGGTATTAGACTTAAATGCCTAAGGATTTTGACGGATTTTGATCTCTAGTTCCTTGCGTCAATAGGATCTTCATGAATTGTATTAACATGAATAGGATCTTCCTAATGAGAACCCCTTCCATCAAATAAAGTTTCAGCTCTACAGGGTAAATGGTGATGCGTTGTCTTGATCACAGATGGACATTTAGACTTGATTCGTATTATAATTTTTGTTTTGTTCCAACTCTGCCTTATTAAAGATTAAAACCAAACATATAATTCTCTTTAATTTTAAACTATCTTTTCAATAAACTATCCTCAATACTATGCCTAACATTTGTCACCTTATTTGTATTTCTGTAGCTTATGGTTTCGAAGGATATAGGGTCAGAGAAAATCAACTTTTCTTTTATACATATATATATACACGAGCTGTGTCTCGCGATGTCACCCGCGTTAAATTCGGTCCTTCTTGGTAATGTTCGGTTCTCGTCGTGAGGCGAAGTCGCCCCCGCCGCACCCGTTGATTGACGTTTATGTTTACTGCTCCGCTCCTGTTGGTCGTAGCGCTATGTTATGTAGCCTATAACTTTCCTCAATAAACGGGCTATCTAATGCAAAAGGAATTTTTCAAATAGGACTGGTAGTTCCTGAGATTAGCGCGTTCAAACATACAAACTCTTCAGCTTTATATATTATTATAAGATAAAATAATGTTTGCATTATATTATAATTTATTGATGTTTTAAAATGAATTGAACTTTTTTTTTTATACATCCTTATCTTTGACAACTGTCAATTATGACTTTAAAAAGAGCCTATAAAAGAAAATTGATGTTTTAGTTTTACGTATTTATTTTATAAGTTTTTTTAAAAGTCTGATTGACTGGAAAATAAATTTGTCATAAGTCTCGCCAAAATCTCTCGAGAGATCACAACCGCAGTATTTATACCGGGAGGGGGAAATGTTGTTCGACAACTGGCAGTTTTTTTGAAGGGAGGCAAAGTATGCGGAGATGAGAAAAATTTTAGATTAAGCTTTTTTGTGGTTGGACGATTTTAGCTTCCAATCTGGTCTTCCTCATTTAAAACCCTCGCGGTGGCATTTGTGATGCTCTGGCGTCTAAACATAAACCCAGCTATGCAGCTGTGCCTTTGTATTAACATCAAATTTAAATATCGTCTATTGAAAAACTCTTGTACGGGATTTACCTAGTAATTGAGAAGGTGTCATACTTCTCTCTAACTAGTAAGGAATAAATTTTGCCGTGTGGTTGGCGTTGCCGCTAAGACATCGTCCTTTCACCTCTGAATACCGGGGTTCAGTTCTCATGTGGGTTTCATGGTGTTACTCGATCAGCGTTCGGCAGGTTTTCTCGGGGTTCTCCCGTTTCTCGTCATTACTTCTATCATTCTCTCCGACTGTCCTTACAATAGACTGCCAATCACGTTCCTCCCAATGTACACTACTCTAAGGTAAAAATATCGATTTTCCTTTAATCTATCAAATCTAAGGGGGTTATACAAGGGGTCCCGAAAGACCTTAAAACCACTTTCCTCAAAATCTTGCTCCTCAAAATTTCTTCACTACATTTCCGGTTTTTTCATAGTCATGAAGCCGACAAAATGTTTTTATTAAAAAAATTGTAATTTCTGATAACACAAACACTATATACTTTTCATTTCTGAAAAAATGCTTTGGGAAATTTTTGTAGCCTTCTTGTCGTAATTTCTTAACATGGACCTACTTGACTAATCATTGGTCCATGTTGTATAAGCCTAAGTGTTCGTATAGACTTTTGAACCGCTGTATGAACTGTCTTGAAACATGGTGTGCCTATTTATAGAGATAGTCCAACTTTTATAGTTCAAATCTTTTCCTTTGCAAATACAGGTCGTCTATTTAAATGTGCACACCAACTTTTAAGAATATCCATATAGAAGTTCAAAAGTTAATAGAGATACAGAAAAACACAGACGCAAATTCCCAGCTAAATTCCCATTATCCTGAAATACGTAGAAATAACAAAGATGCCGACAAAGAAGTAAAAAACAAGGTAGGGATAGCGATTAGTAAACCAATCACAATGCTTCGCAACGTCTTCTGATACGTCTATGAAAATATAATTGATATTGCCTTAATTTCCTTATTATAAATGTGATTGTTGCGAATGCAAAAGGCGCAATTGTTGCGATTATTGTGATTGTTGTGATTAATGATAATTTAATGATATTTTAATGATACTTGTTCACAGACGGACAGAGAAAAAGGGAATATTAGTCTTCTGATACTTATTAGATCAGAAGACTAAAAAATACGAATAGTAGAAAAGTATGTAGAATTCACCGGTTCAGAAGTTGGGTTCAGGCCGTTCTAGATGAGAATTTGTGTTTTTTTTCTGTCTCTCTAGTAACTTTTCTACGTATTTCAGGATGAAATGTTGTCAATAAGTAAGCATCGAAGAACGTCGGTGTCCTGAGAAAGGAATTGCCGATACGCTTAAGTGATCTCTCGCTGTAATTTATACACAGGACAGACGCCAGGAGGAAGAAGAAAAAATGGAGATGGGGGTAGGGTCGGGATTTTGCACAAGTCGTTATCGGACTCTGCGGCCCGAATCGACAACAAGGTTTAGTGGGCATCTCATCATTCGTGGCAGATGCCCGATGGAACAAGCCCGTACAGACTCCCCCGCAAGTCTATATCGACTCAAGTGGATTCCCAGTGAGATAAAGCAAGCTGTGCAAAAAGAAAAAAGCTTTGAAATATCTTAACAGTAACCGAATATAATTAAACAAAATACGAAATGCAAAAGTTACATTCTCATTACATAATTCAATTCTAACTGGTTTTAGATATAATGTAATAACATCATTAATTTTGAATACAAATATTTTGAATGCAATATTACAGAGTATATGACTTATATCAATATAACATTACTCAAGTAATGTAGTCAAACAGACCGCTAAGTGCTAATTTTACATGAATTTGACTTGTAATTTATAATCTTTACTCCATTAAACTCTTAAACAGTAAATAACGTCAAATTTTCAAAGGTAATTTTCGTGTATGTTTCGTTTTGTTTAAATGTCGTTTGATGTTGTGTAACTCGCTAGACAAACGGTTCTGCGTTTTGTTAAATAAAGATCAATTTTGAATTTTGATTAACAAAGGTTATCCCTGACTATGTTTTGTAATGTTTTCATGTGACATCTATATTTTTTTTCTTAACAATATGTTGTATCCTTTGAGTTTTTATTATATGTGATTTACCGTCATTGTTTCGTGTTCCAATATTCCTCGTTGGGATTTTATGTTTAATGTTTTTTTTGGCTTGAAAAAGAAATTTTGTATACACTTCGAAAATTTATATACTTATATGATGTGTGTGGCATGAAAAAGAAATTTATAGTAATTTTTTTTTAAAAAAAAAGAAATTTATAGTAATTAAAAAAAAAAAAATTGTATGCTGTTTTATTATATTTTTTAGTTAAGTTATTTTCGAACAGGTTATAAGTATTTTAAAAATTCTTTTCTGATTAATTCTATTCGGATGATAAGCATTTGAGAATATGTAAATTTTTAAAAAATATGTAAATCTATATATGAATAACAAAGTAAAGCCGGACAGTGATGTGGAATTTGGAAAAGAAAAGCCAATACAAAATCCACATCACTGTTTCGCCAATTTATCATCGCGTCATCAGCGGCATAAGCGGAAATTAAAGTAACTAAAATTTAGAAACAATTTGGACAATAAAACGCAATAATCTAAGATTTTTGCTCTTTTTTATTCATTTATTTAAAAATTAGGCCCTATCTATTAATTTTAAAATAATTATTTAGTAATGTTAGGTTTTTTTTATGTAAAAATTATATTCTTTACTATTTTTTTGTTTGTAAATTAAAAAAAAAATTAAAAAGAGCAAACTCTGAGATAATTGAGTAAATTTAGATTATTAGGGTACTTGTCGAGAATAAAAAATTAAGAACTATTAATAATAAATATAAGATAAAGGACCTTGGAAGTATAAGAATTAAACAAAGAATCAAGTAAAATTAAAAAAAAAAATATACTTTATTATTATTATCAATTTTAAATTTTAACGAGACAAATGTTTTTAAGTCCTTTTTAAGCTTACCTTTCCAAATTAAGTAAAGTTGATAAAACTCAGTACATCTGTGTACAAAGAACACTCATATCAAATTTCGTGTTTCCAACTCAAGCGATTTCGGAGATACGCATTCTTTTCAAGAAAGTTTGTTCCCCCCCCCTTCCCATTTCCAACCCTTAAGGTCCGACTTTCGAAAATTCGTCAAATACGTGTCTTTTCGATTTTGACAAAGAATACTCAGGTTAAATTTCGTGTTTCCATCTCAAGCGGTTTCAGAGATACGCGTACCGATCAAGAAAAGTTATCCCCACCTCTCCCCCACGTTCACAACATTAGTCTGGATCCGGGATTTCGTTGTTCATGCATTATTCTGGGATGCATGTGAACCTCCGTGCCAAATTTGGTAAAGATGCGTTGAGAAATAGCGACGTTATTTCAAGACAAACTCACAAACAAACAAACTTCCGCGCTTATTATGTAGATTTGACAGTAAATTCTGGTCCATTTTAATCTTGATTTCTTTACTTTTTCTGTTTTTTTTTTTTACTTTAGAGTATTTTGTCCTTTTTACAATAACAAAAATTCCAAAACGGCGAACTTCATCAGCCGAAATTCGGCTTCCGTTGTCCGTTTTCGTAAAATAAAAGGAGATAGATTTAAAATAAAAAAAACGGAAAAGAAAAAATTACAACTTTTACTTGGATACATTTGGCTCAAAAACTCAGTACGGAGAAGGATGTTTGTTTGTTTTTTTAATTCGTTTTTTAAGATTCCAAAGAAAAATAAAAAAGACATATCAAGCCGACCATTTTTCATTGTGGTTGCCAGGCAACCTGATTCTCCAAACAATACACAAACTGTGGACTTCTACCTATAAAACACGCTAAGAAATCTTACGTAAAATTGAGAATATTTTACTGCAGATAATTATATATATATATATTAAATAAAATATTAGAAGAGAAATATTCAGCCATTATAATTGATTTAATCTTTGTTTATGTTAAATGTTTGCTACATGTGGAGTTTAGCTTCTTTTTTCTGAGAAACTAAAGAATTTACCGGCTTAAGATGCTGAGTATAGAAGCTGTGGAGCTTCTAGAATTAATCACAGTCTCTACCTTGTGTTGTTGTTTTGTTGTGTTTTTTATTTATTTTAGAACAATTAGGCCACCCCCCTGTCTCCCCTGGTAAGTATGAGATAATCCAAGAAGAATCAATTCCAAGCGGTTATGGCAAAAAGTGATATTCTATTCATTTTTGAACGAACTCATTATTTGATGGCGCGCGAACAAATAGAATAAAAGTAGGATTGGATATTGAGGGACCAGCAGTAGTCCAATGGTTAGCGTTCCTGACTGCGAAGACGAAGGTCCCTCGGTTCGAATCCCACGCAAGGCGGAAAAAAAAAGAAAATTTTATAATCTGACTTTCTCAACAAAGAAACTAATAATTAACAATTGCGTCGGACAGAAAGAGAAATCTAAGATTTTAGTAATGTATAGATTAGGCCGCGCGGTTGGCGATGTCGCTAAGACACTGGCCTCTCACCTCTGAGTCCTGGGTTTGGTTCTCATGTGGGTTTCGTTGATGGTGGCGATCCGCGCTGGGCAGGTTTTCCCGGGGTTCTCCCGTTTCCCCTGCATTTCTCACACCATCCTTTCTCAGTCTTTCTCTCCGTCTGTCCTTCTTTCCGTGGGATAGTACAAAAGATCTTTCAGGTCGACGTGCTCGGCAGTCATGCCACCCACTTTCCGTTAATCTAATCTAATCTAATCTAATCTAATGTATAGATTTAAAGTTTAAAATCTGATTGTTCATGTAAGGTGCAGTATAACCTTTTTAGGATCCCTTAAATAGATTAACAAAAAAAATTTGTTTTTTATGTTAAATAGTAACTCATTGGAAATCCAATTATGCAAGAAACGATGATTAATTTATGGTAATTGATTATGAGAAATCTTATTGGTATACTTGAACACTTTTCTCATCTATTTGTTCATTTGTCTGTTTGTATTTGCATCACGTTAAAACGGTTGGACGGATTTCGATAAAACATGGCACGTAGCTTATTAATTCTCCAACTTAGAACGTAACTACATTTAGTTTATTCTTCATTCTTTCAATCTCTCAAAAAAGAACTTCCGAAATTGTCCACTCAAATATTTAGGCTGACTTCTTTAAAATTTCATACGATCCTCATTTAAGGTCAACTTAGAATATGACAACCATTACTTTGTTTTCCATTCGCTTTCAACCCCTTCAATCCTCAAAATGGACTCCCCAATACTGAATGGTCAGTCTCCACTACGCGATCTGAGAATAAATCTAGTATCATACTATTAATAAGCAAAAATTGTACGGATATTTGTAAATTTATAAATTCGTAAGCAGAGTCGGAGAAATAACCAATCACAGTGCAGCATTGGAACACGTTAATCGTGATGTCACTTCCATTTGCAAACCTGGTGCTCTACTATTCGCCCCACTTCAGCACGACGGAGCGCGATTACATAATTATTATCCTCTTATTGAGATTTTCTTCCACACTTAAATGAAGTTTACACTGAAATGCATGAAGTTCATGCATCAAAATTTATCAGAGAGTTCGTAAAACCTCGGTTTTTACATAATTCCACAGCTTCGGCTGTTACCCCATTGAACTCTGGGATAGCCGCTTGCTCACTACTCAACAGTAGGGGAAAACGTGCTGTCATTGTTGCCCAGGAAGGAAAATTGGTATTGGCTGTTGGACATTCGTTATTGTTATTGTTGAAACTGGTAAATCAATTTTTTAAATTTTTTTTTTAACAAAATTTGGCTTAGTCTTTCAAACTATATGTGGGCTGTTACGGAAGTCATGGCTTTTAAAAAATGAGCTTAGAACATCTTTTTCAATCTTATGTTTTTCAAAAATTTCAGGGTATTTCAAAAATGTGGAATTTGTTTTACTTCCGTGAATATTTCACGGGTCTTCCTAGTAATTATAATATTCTTCCTTACAATATACGTTTTCTAAATTGGATCACAATTTACAAATACGACATCTATTGTATATATTGTTTTCATGGTTGTACAAAAATAGAGGAAATAACATTCTAAAGAGGTAGACTTCAAATTCCTTTGGGAACTTCAAATTTTTTCGAAATGTTAACAGACTTTAAAGAAACGTACAGCAGGCCATGCAGGTCCATTGGAACGCTGGAAGTTTCATATCTAAACAGTGGTGGTATCGGAATACTTACATTTTTTATTCTTTAAATAAAAGGATAAAAAGCGTAAAGAACATTTATAATTTATATTACAGTAAATTTAGGTTACTGTGGATCTTTCTCAACAATAACAGTCACGTGTGCTTTCTTTCTGGTAGGTCTGCGGACATATGAATTTTCATTGTATTTTTACCCCAACTAAGGATGTACGAGTGATCTGAAAGTTATGTAATTTCGTGGAACTAATTTACGAGTTTGATAGAAGAGTTAGTGAACAGAGGGTTTGTGTTCAGAAATTCTGTTACTATTACTCAGTTAAAATTAATCATTAGCCATTATAACCAACTCAACTGTTTGGGATTCCGATGTAATATGAATGCATTCCAAAGTTAAATGCAATAGGCGCTGAAACCTTTGTACTGCAATCAATATTAGAGTAGGGGCAGGAGCGTTAGAGTGAAAATTGAACAGATTCGATAGAGTAATTCAGTTATTTCTCCAGATAGTAAATTATAAAGCAATCAGTGACAAAGATTTGAGCTCGGCTTAAATAACTAATCCGTAGTTAAGTCAACACTAACTAGAAGTGAAGAGAAATTTAAAAATAGTTATTTAAAAAATTTTGTTTTAATATATCACGTTTTTAAGATGGACTAAAAAGTATAAAATAATAAACAGTATAACGAAAAACGTGGGTAACATGCAATAAATAATTGAGATGGTATGGATGGAGTGCATATTATCTTGCGCCCTACATTTTTCGTTATTCTTTTCATACTTTTTATTCTAATTATTTTCTGCTTTTTAGTCTTGTGTGTAGGAAATTTTTCAATGGATTTTAAACATTTAACACGAATTTAAATTTTAAACACGATAAAAAACGTGTTAATGTTAAGAGGAAAGAAAAAGTCGCTGCCTTGCAATGCAAAAATGCTGCCTTGCAATGCACGGCAACTCAGCGCCATGCGGCCATTTGCAGAAACATTGACAGCAGACGACGCGTTCGGAACTGACCTGTTATCGGAAAACTAGGATTCCCTCGCTAACAGATAGACAAGAAATCGAGTCAGTATGGCATTGTCATCCATTTCTGAGCTATGTTTAAAGTTTCAAGTAGCTAGCTCATCGGGAAGTTAGTTTAAAATCAATTGCAAAATTTGTTCCGAACAAGCAGACAGAGAAGAAAGAGAGCTAATAAAAACGTGTTAAAAAATCCAGAAGTTAGACTGTATACATAACTTAATTGCAAATGTTTGGGAAATTCTCAGATATCTATCGCATAGTGGGGACCGGATATGCAGCGGCCGGAAGGGAGTGAAGAATGTAGAAGTGTGGAGACCAAAATAATGCTGACCATAAATGATCATCGTGTCAAATGTTATGAAAATCTGTCCAGCTATTTCAGCGTTACAGACAGAATCAAATAAAGAAGAGTATAACTTGGCCTGCTCAGTTAAGTAAAGTAAAATTTATAAATGCACGAAGACTTTTTACTGTTATTCTCACCCTTATACACGAAAACAATAAAAAAAAGAAACGCTTTATGGAAAGTAGATTTCACGTTCAATCAGGATCCTCTTTTTTAATATTTGTGATTTGATCTCATCGGTGTTTGAGTGCTTTAATGTCAGCTGAGAAACTTTAGAATTGTTATTCTGTACTGACTTAAGTGCCAATTAATTATGATTAGTAAATGAAAACTAGTTAATTAAAGAAAGCCAAAAATCGTTTTGGGTAGTTAAGGAATTGTTCCTTCTTATTTCAGCAATGAAAGCAAACTGAAAGCTATAGATAGACATAGTGATCTTCTGACTTTATGGACTACTTTTATGGACTGTTAAGATGAATTTACGGATTGTGGTTGTTTTGATTGGAGAAAAAAAATTGTCTTAAGGAGTTTTCAGATCGCCATACAATGAAAATAAAACCATAGGCTGTTGTTGTATTAAACCTGTAGATGTATACCTGTAATTTAGGAAGTGAGGAGGTGGCGAGGGAGCTTTACTTCACTCTTCCCTTACTGTTGTCCACTGCTGTCTACAAACATCCCTACGCACCAAAAAGTTTGTGAAGTTGCTGCCATAATGAATCTGGCTTTAATAGAAGGGGGTGGAAGTTGAAGCTGGTGACACAGAGAAGGCGCGGCTGTATGTGATTGGGGGTGGGGGCGGGCGTTTGGACAAGCTGTAGGTAATTGCACAAGGGAACGAATACCAGTCGAGTCAATAGTGGCTAATTGTTTCCAGTCGCGGGCAACAATGAGGGACGACGCCTTGGCACGAGCTCTTAAGAATGCGGCTACGAATAGCGATGAGGTCTGGGGTCAGAACGTGCGACTGACACCCACTCCGACGACAGCACCAAGAATGCGCTGGTGAACAACAGCGCCACCGGACCGCTAATTAAGACCGCTTTGTTCCTCTTTGCATCGGAAGACGCCCCCCGCACCCTCTCTATTAGCCACACGCACTGTGGCAAACACGAACGGACAACTACAGACGAAAACAAA
>JAFIDM010050594.1:0-12474 GCA_023159025.1 Thereuonema tuberculata | reverse complement strand
AAAAAAAAAATCGTGAAAGAATTGGCCTTATAAAATTTTGTAGATTAATTTTTTTTTGGTTAAATTTCTAAAAAAAAATTTGGACATTTGCTCCCATCTGAAAATCATTGAAAAAATTACAAAGTGATTTACAAATAGTAAAGTTATCTCACAAAAAAAATCAGTTTTGAGAAATGAATGGTACTCTCAAAAAAAAAAAAAATTGTGAAAGAATTGGCCAAATAAAATTTTGTAGTTTAATGCTTTTTTTGGTAAATTTCTAAAAAAAAATTTGGACACTTGCCCCCATCTGAAAATCCTTGAAAAAAATTGGAAAGTGATTTAGAAATAGTAAAGTTTCATCACAAAAAAAATCAGTTTTGAGAAATGAATTGTTCTTACAAAAAAAAGAAATCATGAAAGAATTGACCATAAAAAATTTTATAGATTAATTTTTTTTTTGGTTAAATTTCTAAAAAAAAATTTGGACACTTGCCCCCTCTGAAAATCATTGAAAAAATTACAAAGTGATTTACAAATAGTAAAGTTTCTTCACAAAAAAAAAAATCAGTGTTGAGAAATGAATGGTACTCTCAAAAAAAAATTCGTGAAAGAATTGGCCAAATAAAATTTTGTTGATTAATTTTTTTTGTAAAATTAAAAAAAAAAAATTTGGACACTTGCCCTCCCCTCTGAAAATCATTGAAAAAAATTAGAAACTGATCTGCAAATAGTAAATTTGCATCACAAAAAAAAATCAATTTTGAGAAATGAATGGTACTCACAAAAAAAAAAAATTCATCTTGAATTTTGAAAACATTTTCATTCAGCCATTAACATTCCCACAATATCACAATAATAGAAATACTGTTAACTACTCAAGAAACATTAACAACATAAGTGAGCATAAAAATATACAAATGTAAAAAAAATTGCAATATAAAACAAAACTACAAACTATAAAATATACTCGTACATTATATAAGATATGAATCTGCATTCAAGTTCATTTGGAACTATATATATGACAAGATGCTTTAATGCTTCACATTTAATATTTTTTTGTATGAGGACCACTTTTCTTCCACCAATCTAGAAGACTTTTTGTTTAGAGAATAAGTATGGCCTGTTGCTGTGGTGATATCAACTTCACATAGAATATGTGAGAATGGGACATCACAAACATCATTATCAGGCCAATAGAAGGACGGGAATGGTCCATGAGGATGCATGAACCTTACTGTAACATCTCCTTCTACACCATTCACTTTCTCAACAATCCCCAGATACCAAGAAGAGTAATATACAAATGCAACATAGCAGTTGGGCTGCACGGAGCGTAATGGCATCAGTGGCGGAAGTGCAGAGAAATCATGAATGATACTAAAATCAGTATCATAGCTTAGCCTTTTTGCTCCAATCTTGGTTGGTGATAGTGGTATAATGTGATGCATAGATCGTGTTCCAGGAACAGTTTTTGCACTTTCAAAGCGTGGGAAAGAAAATTTCTGACTTGAACCATTTCATCTTTTGAAACAGAGAACTGAAATGCCTTGTAGGTTTTCCCGACAGAATTCAAATACCTGCGATGCAGTAAGTATTTGATCTTTATATAGTCTTTGCAAACTTGTTTTTGTGACAAGTCTTTTGACAGTGCCACCAATACCATCGCAGGGAGATTTGCCATGGCTGGTTGCAAAAAAAAGACCAGCTGCACTTTATATTGAAATCGTGTTCATGGTAGCAGATATTTCTGAAATTCTTACAATTTTTATATTGTGCAGCACATCCGTCAGTGAAATATTCAGCATAAGCAAGTGGAATTTCAGGAAATTCAAACTTCAAAAAATTCAATACAGTCTTCTGAGTCTGATACACAAGGGCCACATCATGTTCTAGATCATCAGAAATGATATAAAAATTTTTTGCTTGCAACTGTTGATCTTTTTTGTAATATATAACAACAGTGTGAAGAGTGCAGCTACCATTGTTCCAATGGTACCTCTGTACTGCATCTTGAACAACAAAATGGAGATTTTCCCTGAAATCCATTAAAATTAACACTGATCCTTCATCAAGTGTTTCTTTCTTCATTTTCAGATAATCAGACTGTGATTGAGCAATAAAAGAGTGTGGAGTAAGTGTTTCAATTTTCTTAATTGATGTGTCGCAGAATTCTGATAGAGTGGTGATTTGAACATTTAAAGTCATTCTATCAGTTGATACCCATTGATTGTACTGAACCATCACATCAGGATCATAGTCTTCTATTTCATTTTTTAAGTGTGTTTGAAGTAAAGAACTGGGAAGGGGGGGGGGGGCATTTTTTGCACAGAAGGAGCATACAGGCTCGGTTATTTATATCATGTTACTGTTTTCATTAGATCATGGTATGTTACTTTAATAGAAATAGAATTTAGAAGCAATTAACATTTTGACTGTAAGTGTTGACACATACGATAGGTGTTCCTGATGATCCTCCGAGTATACACTGTTTTGGTCGAAGAGATTCAAATTTTGAAAATCCTACTTTGTCTTCAGGATACTTTTTTTTTTGAGAGAATACATTTCAGCTAAATTACTTAAAACAAGACGCTTCTGTTCATATGTAATTTTTATGGTGCTCATTTTACAGGTGACATGATAGTCAGAAATTATCAATTTAATTTTTTTTTTTAATATAGTGTTTTTTCTACACTTCCCATCATTTCTACAAACTGATTTTTTTTGTGTGACATAAAGAAGGATTTATAATAATATTGTAAAATTTTCAAAGGAATCTATGATGGAGCAATACCTTAAAAAAAATACAATGCCCAGGTATCGAATTTATTTGAAAAAAATTATTTACATTTTTTTTCTAAAAAAAAAACTTATGATTACTCTATAAAAGAAGCATGAACATAAAAATATAAACATTCCTCTTTAATTTAAAAAACAAATCAAGATTCTACTGCAAAAACTGTAGGAAATATTGCATTTTTAAATTATCAAGGAGCTCGTCCATGGAACACCTGAGTTCCTGGATCCATATAACTTCTTGAGACCATTACTGAAAAATTACTTAACCTGCAACATTTAAATTTTGGAAATGTTCATATATCTAGATAAACTTCAATTATACAAAATTTCAAAGTTTTCTGTGAGGGTGGGTGACATTTCCTAAAATTTCTGGATGATTTGATATGGAATGACCCATTATGAATTTTATTGTTAGTATTAACATCCTCATAAATCTGAAAATTAGGATAAAATAGTACGACTTAGTTATAGTAACTGCTCGTATCCGGATAAAAAAAAAAAATCAATATTTTATCTCCGCCATTTCTCTCTCAGCCCTTGGGTGTAATAGCACCGTTCTAGGCTATTGAGAAAACAATTGCATTCCGGACATCATTGATGACGCAGTCAATATAATGATTCAACAATGGATTTATTAAGTATCAGAGTTTCTTAATAATCCCAAGCCACAAAGGCAATTAATAAAGAATGGTCCAATCGTGGGATTATTAAAAATGATCCTTTATTTCTCAGATATACAATAATCGGACCATTCTGCCTTTTTTAATTTTCCTTGACTTCTTTTTCTTTTGATTAATGGATGTTGAATTAGGCTGCGGAAGAATGTATTTCATCAGAAAAGCGGTAAAAAAACCTTTGAAAATGTTTTAACTTTTTAACAAGATTTTAAAGAACGTGAAAAGGAAAACGTACAGCCACTGTTTCTTGGTTTCCATACCTTGAAGCCAACGGAATAGTATACAAAATATGGTAGGTTCTAGAACTTAAGAGTTAATCATAACAAACAGACGGACAAAGTTTTTCTTTTCTGCATTAAGAAGATAAAAATAAAAAACGTTTTTAAGTATGATAAGAAATCTATTAAAACCACGAACAAAAACCCTCAGAGTGACTTACAATTTGATTTCTCGAAATGCTATTCTGCAGTAATTATTTGGAGTGCATGTTCTGCCAGAATGAAAAGGAATAAAAAGAAAGACAGGCTTAAGACATCCAAGAAATGATGTTTAATTTGGACCTGTCTTATAACAAAGCCAGGAATTAGCGTCTGTTCCACTTAAACCTCGAAAAGACGTTGACGGACATGAAAATTTCAAAGAAGTATTTTGGCTAAGTGGTGAATACATAGAGAGAGAGAGAAGTGCTTTTTTCCGTGTTGCTATTGATCTACGGAATAGCTGACAAAGCATCTGTCATATTCCATTTCCAACAGCCTCTTCTTGTTAGAATATTGCGTCTTTTTTATCAGTTCAGTTTAGCTGTTCAGAATTTTATGATTTCAGAGTTAAGGAATTCACGAAGATGCAGAGAAATTGATTGCGTGGGATTTCAATCAAACTTAAAGTTGCATTTGGAAAATGTACAACAAGTTCGAAGCATGCTTTACTTAAAATCTTGCTTTTTATTTCCTGTTCTTTAGTTTTTTTTCCCTCCTTTTATTTTTTTTAAATACGAATGTTTAAAACGTTATTACTTGTAACATGATGATATCTGCTGAATACAAATAAATGAGTTTTTTTTTTTTTTATTTTCTGGAAAGAAAAAAATAAATTCTCATAAACTTACTTAATTTGTCTGAATCTGACTTCACATTGCAGCTGGTGTATAAATAAAGAGGATTAATTAACATATTTCAGAATGTGGATCAGAACATGCATCGCAGGTGCAACGCTTGTATGGAAGTTTGTGGTCGTCACATCTCTTGTAAACATGATGCAGTGAAGCAAATAATATACGCAACAATCTACTGCCCTGCATTGAGTAAAACGTGCCAAACCGTTCAAAAACTTCTGAAGTGAATAAACTAAGGAAGTGTAAAAGGGAATCGGTGGGTTTTCGGACCCATCAAAAAGTTTCCTATCCATTTTCACAATCTATACGTTCTATATTGCATGTCTTCATTTACATCCTGTATAACTTTACTTACCAAATAAGGCTACGTTATTAGCCTAATGATTCTATAAAACCTGAATTTATGTGTGTTTTTATTAACATCAATTGAATTTGCTTATTAAAAATCGAATTTCCGGAAACTTGTATTAAATACAATTCAGTTCTAAAAGTGCTTATTAATGTTCTATTTTCATAAGAGTTGAATAATTTGAATAAATTTTAAGTGATTATGAATATACTGATTATATACACTACACTTATCACTTATATACACTGTAGAACATTTAATACTATGCACGATTTAACTTATGATTTGTTCTTTTTGTAGCACAAAGTATATCCAATATCACAGCATTAATGGTATATTACTATTCGTCCATGTTATCTTTAACCAGGGCCATCGCGTGGTTTGTTGGCGCCCGGGGCAAGATTTGGCAGGCACCCCCTTCTCAATCCCGAAAATCTACAACCAAAAAAAAAAAAAAAAACTGAATCTCTAATTCAACAACCAAAAAAAAAAAAAAAAAGTTGTGATTTTATTTTTGCCGTTGCAGGGCGGTCGCCCCGCCCACGCGACAGCCCTGTCATTAACAGTCCAATTGGAAAAACTTGAGCGTTAACTGTAGTTTACAATACAGCCATTTAACGTTCTTCATTTAACTCTTAGAACTTTTTCCATTGCAACTGCCCTAATATTCACGCTTAGCTCGTGCATACCGTGCAATAACAAAACCACAATAATTATCAGTTGTGTAATTATTGTTGTGTTTCTCTCCTTATTGTTTATATTTAAAACATTCTTTTTTTTTTACTGATATATCTTAATTTATACTCTATAATTAAATTCTCCTAACAACGTAATTTTTGTAACAAAAATCACCATCTCTACTTCACAAGGGAAAGTTGATTTAAGCTAGGCGAACACGTACCAATCGGGGACAATATTGGTGGACAATATTGGTACTTTTGATTGGTACCAACCGTTTTCAGCAATAAAAAGGAACAATATTGCCCATTGGCGATTGTCGGAAAAAAGGTACCAACTTCAGTTGGCGAGAAAGATTGCTGCTTAGCGAGCGAATCACATGAACGGATGAAATCACGTGACAATGCTGACGTCGAAGGAGGCGGGACCTTGAACATCGGAAATTCAGTCACTCACGCCGGCCATTTTCTTTGAGAAACAAGGCTGAAAATCAGCAAAATGGGTCGGCCCAACACAGATAATTCCAACAACAACATTTTGGAAATTTGATAATGAAAGAATCTTCATTGATTTCTACAGAGGGACGACGTTTAATACTATAGCAATTCTGAACGGAAACACGCTCTCTCTAGCTCTCCCTGGTGAGCAACGCCGTAACTAGACCAATACTCGTCAAACGAAAACCTGTGTGTTCGCGGACAGTGCCAACCGCCAATACCAATCATGACCAATATTGTCCACCAATATTGTCCCCGATTGGTACGTGTTAGCCTAGCTTTACAAATAAAAATTCATTTCTCTGATCAATTGCGACATTTCTTTGATCTTATAAATTTATGAATTCTTAGCCTATTTTCATAGGAAAGTGAATTTGAGCAAATCAGGCAGTCAGAGTAGTTTAAGGACATCCTAACTATTAGTATTTTTAAGCATTTACCATGTGTGTGTGCTAATTAGAAAAATAGCACGAGAAGGTGAGAAATTTCCTTAAAGAATTATTGGATAAAAGAAGTTTAACGTGCCGGAATAATTCAAAGTTGGGTATCAATCCATGGCACAAAGCTAAAATTAGGATTCGCACCTTGAGTTGTCATCGGGTAGAGACTGGGACGGACCGTGGATTGATACCTAAATTTGAATTATTGGATTCTAAACAAAATAGTTTTCATCACAATCTTTTTAGCTTTCAATCTTTTTAGCCACTTAATAAAATAAGGCCGTTTTTTTTTTTTTCCATTTCTACATTTTTACATTAGATAGATGTGGATCTGAAATTTTATCATTTCATTTTGTGACTACGTTTTCACGACCTAAAAACAAAAAAGAAAAGAAAAAGAAATTGAAAAGAACTATATTTAAGAAAACAGACTTTAAGCTCTTTAAGGAACTTCTTGTTTACTTTTAAATATTTTAATTTTGAATTTCGTGTCGTTCTAAAAGTTCCGTGTCATTAAGTAATTTTTTTTTGCAGTAATTCGAATGAAGAATTCTTAAATTAATTCTAAATGTAAATTAACTTTTAAATTAAATGTTAATGGCTCTTTTGATATTTAAAGTTTAAAGTGTCTCGTTCCTGAGTAAGGAGAGCGATTTGCTGGGTGAGGGTGTAGACAGTACTCGTGCAATATGTAAGAAGTCTTTGGCGGAATTTAATTTGAAATGATTTAATTGCCGTTAATGATGCAACAGTCAAATGGAAACTGAAGATTGTCTGGACAGACCGTATCTGCACTGAGATTCTAAACAGTTCGAAACATCGTAAATAGATAACTTAATCATAAATGTCTAATTCACAAATCAAAAAGTTCAAATTTAAAGTTGATATGTATTTTGATAGTGAACGAACGAAGATTGAATGAATAACAACTCAGACAGTTATTAAATGCGCTTGTCCAATGATGACATGTCATGTGACCAATGGCACTGTCGGAAGGATTAACAATGCAATAAAAATTAAGGTAGATACACTCCAGTTTTTTTTGACTACTTGCCAGTAACAAAACGAAGCTCATGAGATCTGTCGGTCTGTGTGTATGTGTCGCTAATAATTTCTGAATGTCTAGATGAATCTGCTTCAAACTTGGTAGGCCTATTCGACGACTAGGGACGATTTATCTGTAGGTTTGAATTGAAATACTTACCTAAATTATTTCCAGAGAATTATCAAACAGAATGCAATTCAAAGATTAGTCAAGATTTTTTTCCGTGAATAATCCCAGTTGAAAGATTAAAACAAAAGAACAACGGAACAATAAAAGACGTGATACACTCGATGCGATGCAGTATCGATTGTTAAACAATGAACTGGTGTGACGATATCGTTTGGTTGTTGTGGATGTGAATGTGAATCGAGAGGAATGAAAAAATGGCGGTAGATGATAATGAGTGTATACTAAAGTTATCTCGTTATAAGATGCAAGGGAATATGAAAGCTGAATATTCCTTGATCCTGAAAGTAAGTGGCAGTGAAACAAAATAGGTACATGCTGGAAAGCAGATTGGAAGTTCGTTCGAATTAAGAAGTATTTAAGAAGTTACCTGGTTCGAATACTTATCTTCAACGGAGTTCGAAAGTCAGCGAATAGGAAGACAACGTCAAGTATTCCTAGAAGGTTATTCAATACCGGACGAGTAGACGGAAGATATTAGAACTTCAAGATATTGTAAGTAACCTTTGATTTGTTCACACGGACGGGCCAATTACACAAGAATACCGTTATTTAATGAAGAAGGTCACATCACAAGACACAAGCAAAGATTACAAAGTAAAGATTTAGGGCGACAATACAAGTACACATAAAGTTGACAGAAAGAGACTTTTAAACGTCAATTTAAGAAGAGTATTGTACATGCCTTTAACGTGAGATACTTCGTATCATAACACGTGAATTCGTGCAAGTGATTAAAGCAAACATATTTATGTAACAAGAACTATTGAAAGAATATATACATAGATTTGTTTTAAATGTATTGGCTTTGTTTTTATTTACAACAGGTTAGCTACACATAAGTATTATCTTGGTGCGTTATATTATTCGTATATTCTCTGCCGGAGTAAAGGTTTTGAAAAATAACAGCTCCATTAGGAAGCATTAAGTAATCGCTTCTACATTATCTATTATATTTCAAATGTTTTCCCAAATGGTTCCTTGTTGAGGATTTACCGCCTCAACGGGACATAAATTCATACAGAAAAGCATTGGAAACTAAACAATGGATTTCTATCCTATTTCTGTTAATATCTCATTGTCTTAAACAATATATATGAAATCTTAGTTAATCCATTACCCTTTGGATTAGAAGTAATTCAATTTAGACGATTTAAGTTTAATAATGCGGAATTAATTCATTTTTTTTTTCAGGAAAAGAGGAGAATTTCTTCTGTTTGGCATATGTTAGAATTTTAAAAGTAAACGTAGACATTTCTCCTTTTAAGAAAGAAATTTTAAGGATTAATTTTTAAGGAAAATAGATTTTCAACACCTTCTTTGTTTGGATGCTTCTTCATTAATTGATTCTGTGAAACCTTTCGTAAACATCTTAATTATTAAAATGATTTGGTCAATATAACAAATGAACTGTAGTAGCGAACTGTGTAGTGATGAGACTGTTGAGTCAACTTCAGGTGTTTGAATATAGAAATCCGATATTTCAGTATCGAAATTAAATTTCGAACAACAATGTTTGCTGTCATAAATTATCACAAATAATGAGGATGTTTATTGATGCTGTGAAGAATTTTGATTACAGAAATAAAATAATTGAATTTATTAAAGTTCCTTAAAGGACCAGTATCAGCTACTGGATATAATCTTGCGTATGGATCTAATGCAATATATTTTAATATTACAGTCGTATTTATGAATCATATACAGTCGGAACTCTATTTAACGAAGTCCCTAAATCCCGAAAAAAAGTTCGTTATATGGAAAATTCGTTAAATAAGAGATTGACCTTTTAAAATTACTTTAAACTACATAAAACAGATTTAAAATAAATAAACAATAAAAATTATTAAAAAAAGTAATAATTTTAATGACGTAAAGCATACATTACCACAAGCGTACTTAAATTTTACCAAGAAAATCTGTTAATTTTGTCTTGAGTTTTTTTTGAAAAAGTGTTTTCGCTCATAGTACGTCTCCCACCTTTGCAATGCACCTTCAGGCGTATTTTCTTCAAATTGTAATCCGCGTCGGATTGTTTCAAATGATTTTAGCATTTCATCATATGAAAGTTTTTTTGATTTCTGCATCACGATCATTTCCATGTTCATCATCTTCATCGCAATTCATTGTTGTATTGTTTTTTATTTTTCACACTATCCAAAATACCAGATTCAGTTAGTGTTTCCGAGATCTCAACTTCAAAACCAAGTGAAAGATAATCATCAATCAGCATATCATCGTTAATTTCTTCTTTTACCCTTAGCTGTATCCACATTTCTTTCATTTCCTCTAATGGAATATTGATAATAAAAACATTTCAAGGAGAAAAAAAAATAAATATCACGAAAAAGTTCGTTAAATAGAAAATGAACTTCGCTATTTGGAGGTTATTTTACGAAGAAATTAGCAAAATGTTCTTGGTTCTAAAGAAAAGTTCGCAAAATAGAGAAATTCGCAAAATAGAGGTTCGTTAAATAGAGGTCCGACTGTATTTATATAAATGGTTGTTTTATTTTCTTGCGTAATATCAAGCGCAATGCAAATATTTTTCATTGAGATCCATCAGATCACTCAGTTTATGCATCTACGTGTTGCTTCTTCTAATAACTTTTGAACTGTTGAATGGGTCTTCTTGAAACATGGTATGCATATTCACGGATTAGGGACGAGTTAACATGTACATTTGAAATATTTTCCAAATGTAGATATTTTAATTTGGAAATGAACGTAGGGTTTTCATTTGTCTTTTTCACGATTTAAAAAAACGGAAGCGGCTAATTTGGTCGAAGGTATTAAATTCATTCACAGCATAGTCAATGCAGTTTAGAGGATTACGTGAAAGAAGCGCACATCATTTGTGAGATCATTACACTGTATTTAGTAAATTTGATAAATAATAATATTTTTAAATTTATCATATTGTAACAATAATTTCCAATTTTAGCCCAGTAAGCTAATTTGTAATTTTTTTTTTTAATATAAACATCCTGGAGGTGATCACACCTTAATTTACCTAACCTACAGCTAATCGGCACTATTTCCTCACAGCTCAGACACTATTGCCGCTTCTCACCAAGAACTTGAGCTCATACTAAGTTAATAAAAAATATTTAACTTTGTATGAGCTCATTTCCCCCCCCCCCATTTCTATTCTTTTTTACATGTTTACATGTTTCTATTCTTCAATATTTAATTTGGTTAAAAATAAAGCAAGTACAAAATTTTTAAAATATGTTTCTTTCGTAGAACAAATGAAGCTTAAATGTTAGTAATAGTGAACACTGTCAGTTCCAAGAACTGTGCACTAATCTCACGTGCATTACTCTCACGACACCGTTTTAGAGACCCCAATTTTGTCCAATTAACATTAATATCATTATTCGTTCAGTGGCCTGAATCGGAAGTCGGGTTTTCCCCAAACCTGCAGGCCGTAGGGAGTCCAACGAGTTATCGAACCATGACTCTCCGACTCCTGTTCGGTCTGTGGAGGACGTTACACACGTACGCACACAGATACGGGAACCCTAAAGGTCCTCCCAACTAGTCACTAAAAAAACAAAAAAGCACCCAAACATATCTCTCCCTTTATATGATGAAAAAATTTATACTCTTAAAAATGCTTTTCCTTACCAAATTATATTATAAAACTAAAAATGTCAAAATATGCCCTAAAACTAAAAAAAGATATCATTTATAAGCAAAAAAAAGTATTCATTATTTGTATAATGTAAGAATTTAATATTTTTTTATGAAAATTTGCATTCCTTAAAGACGACTTTCCCTCCTGAACGGAAACTGACGTCCAAAGTTTTCGATCTCTGCACTGATTTAAAAAAAAGCAGCATCAATCAACATGAACAATCGATTCTATTTTGTGATGTGGGAACAACAAAATCAATATGATAGAAACCTCTCATCAAAACGACGACTATTCCAGTGATCAAAACAATGACGAAAGCCACGATCGCCAATATTCGTTATTGAATTTCAGAAGTAAGTAAACAAAATTTCGGAAGTAAATTATAAATTATAATATAGTCAGGCACGATTGAAGAAAAACATGTATCGTAGTAAGCAATAGGCTTAATGGAAGTAAACTAGATTAAGGAATTCATAGAGGGGAAACAAAACAATTCTGAAGTACTAATAAAACGTGAATAGAGGGATGCACTTCCTATGTAAACAAACCAATTGACTCCGGAAACCGAAATTTTTTTTTTGATAAACTACTGCTTTCTGAAAATGAAATACATCCTTAAAATGTACAATACTTTTGTAAATTAAAGCAAATAATGTAATTATTGTGAAAATTCAGAAATGGAGCTGAAATTGCAGTAAAAATTTGCAACTTTCGGAGTCTTTGAAATATAAAAAAAACAGTTTAGCATCCACCTATTGAGTCGGAATTTAAGTTGTTTTTTTTTCCTAAAATTCATAAACACCGTCAAGTGTCAAAGAAATGTTACACGCTTCCTTGTATCTTTTATTATCAATATCAAAATAAAATTTCTGGGAAATTTCGTATTTTATGGACTGCAAACCCAATATTTAAATAATTAACAGCGTTTCTCGTTTTCTAAGTCATGGAAAATAAAATGCATATAAAATGCATAGTTTGTTAAATGTTCCATTTCATGTTAGATGTTAAATTTTATAGGCTTATTTCATATTAGATGTTAAATTTTCTATTTCGTATTAGATGTTAAA
>JAFIDM010050592.1:0-12475 GCA_023159025.1 Thereuonema tuberculata | reverse complement strand
TGTCAGAAATGATACTGTGATTGAATCAAATTTTGTTTGCAAAGAATCTACTATTTTTAAAACATCAGCTACGTCTTGAGTTGGTTAGATGGGCAAATAGGTAGGAAAGGATTGTGTACTTCAGGATAATCGAACAGCGGAAGAAAAGAGTACCAGATTCATCAAAACTAAATAAATTATTTAAAAAAAAAAAACCAGTAATAATTGTTTGTTTTAAAACTGGAATTACACAGAATAGCAGGTCCACAAATGAACAACGAGACAGTTTATGAAGAAAAAGGTTCTTAAAAATTAATAAAAAAAATATGTGAATATTGTTTAAATAGGCCATTTGATGCGAAGATTTGCTGTTCGATTTTAACGTTGTTTTCTTAGTTCGTCTGTTCGTTTGAATGTGTGTATGTGCATCATCCTACAACCACTGAACGACTTTTCGTAGAATTTGTTAAGTTGCTTATTTAAGGTTCAACATAAAACACAGACTCATTTCCTTTGGTCTCTTGCTAGAATGGTTGAACTGATTTCTTTAAATTGTGGTTTGATGTTTATTTGGGATCGAATTCAAAATTTAAGCGCAATTATTTGATCTCCAGTCCAGCCTCCAATCGTCAAAATTGACTTCTTAGCACTACATGCTTAGTCCACACTATGCGATGGATAGCTGTGCTACATGACAATTGATGACAGTGCAATTGATGACAATTGAATACACGCCCAATAGCCATGACGTAACTATTTGTAAGCCAATCAGAAACAGCCGCGCCTCAAAACTAGGAGCCGATTTAATTTCCTCAAAAGTTTAAAAGCAATGAAGTTAAAAATAATTGAACAGTTATAATTGAACAGGAAAATTGTATTTTATTATTTTATAGTGGCGTACAATATTTTTTTAAGAAACGAATTATGTATTTGTTAAAAAGACTTCAAGTGAAAGTCCTGTCTTGTTATTGATTCGTATTGTGGTGATTTTGTTGGTTCGTGAAAAGTAGTAGATTAGACTAAGCTGGATCTAACTGTGTTCTGTTTATTCAGGAAGAGCAAGGGCTTTTTATAGATTAATTACAATGATCGGTCATTGGCTGAGGGCTTTAAGAGTTCATTGGGGGATTTAAAATAACATGTGATTAGTAACTGAAATTAACAGAAGATTTAAAATTACAGGGAATTATGGGCACCCTCAGCCGTTGAAATTGAAAAGTAAACAAACCTAAAAGATCGTTAGCAGTTATAATTTGAAATTTACAAATGAGTAGATTTTAATTGACTGGAACAGTAAAATACATATAAAAGTAAATAGAATAAAATAGAATAAGCAAAAATAATTATAAATATGGTTATATAACTGATCACAGTATCAACATCTTTTGATGCTGAGCTTCCTGCCCGAACACTCGACCATACCCGGCCTTCATCAGGTTTTGTTATTTTATGAAATTCTGAATTCTTTTCTTTATTAAGTTCAATGAAAATGTTTAGTCTAAATCTATTATTCTTCAGGAAGGAAATTCTAAGCTTATTATTTTTGTTTATTTATTAGAGAGTTCCACCGAAATATACTTTTGATGGGCTACTTCAGAGGTCTAAAATTAGGAAATGTTATTTCAACTAAATTGGTCACTTTTATTGAAAATAATTTTTAAATGAATGTATTGCAAACAAAAAAGGTTAAATATAAAGTAAACAACGTAGAAATGAGAAATTAGAATATAAAACACATTAATTCGTCATTAAATCTTTCGTCGCAGAAATTCTTTTTCTTTCAGAAATGCAAGTCCACAAAAAGGGATAAAAAATATAGTCTTAACGTAGCTAAAAATCCTTACGATAATTATTCTAATAATATTCTGTAGATAATGTTAAAATCATTCGTATTGTTTACAAATGACATATTGTCGATATTAACGCCATCTTTAGTGTCACTGGTGAATTACTGGTTTGCTTAACATTTTAACTTTTAAACGTAAAAATCGAAGATAATAATCAACAGATATTGTAATATTTTACCGATTTTTTTTTTCTGACCAAGTTACAATACTCTAAAAAGATTCAAAGGCTTCGTAATGATATGAAATGTAATAATTTATCAGTAATAATAATTTATGATTAAGTAAGAACTAGGATGAGAATCTATATGAAAGGTAAAGCCTGGAATGCATTGTATGATCAAATGCTATTACATTTCTGGCTTAGTAAAATATCCCACATTCAACTTTGACGTGAACAAATAAAGATACTGTACACATACAAGCAGCAGATATTGCCTTAGCAGTGTGTTGATACACAATATAAAAATGGGAAAGCTTGATATTTAAAACAGCTTTATACTATTTGGTATAATCATAGGCAAGTCCCTGAATGGTATCAGTTTTTCCAGAATGGACAACTGGTGAACTGTTCGCTTGCTGCCGTTGTTAAGGTGTACAATACTTAGCAGAATGGCGGAGATAGGAGACCACTCGAGTCAACTGAGGGTGTTGTCGTCAGTCGTGAACGCTGTCCACCCACAGTTGAATGACAATCGAACAAATAGGAAGACAACCGAGGAGCCATCCCTAGTGATTTTCCTGAAACCCTTTTCTCCATGGACCTGAAAAGCAGACGCCCACATCCACTATCAATGTTGAGTGGCACCCACTGGCAAAAGTGCTTTGCATTTACATAGGATTACCACCATTGGACCCTTGAAGATTGGCGTATGGTTGCCATTCTATGATGAGTCAGGATACCAGCTCTTTCCGGGCGGGTGGACGATGAAAAATGAGATGAACCTATACAAAATGCTTGGTTCTGACACCACAGACAAGACGGCAGTGGATATGTCATGATCTGGAAGATGATTTCGTTTCGTTCTCGTTTCAGCCCTCATCTGTTTGTAAAATTGTAAGTTCCTTGAGCAATGCGACTTAATGCGTTGTCTTGATGAAACCTAACATTTGGTGTCACTAATTACAGTATCGGGATAAACTGTCTAAAAATATCCTCTTAAAATGCTGTTTTGATTTTAGGCAGCATTACTTTTCGAATCCATCTTCTTAATGGTACTTTACCGGCATAACAGTAATCTGTGTCGTACATAACTCCCTTTGGGAAACGCGCTCTGCCTTCAGGAACCCAATCAGACCATCTATCGTGTCATTTGGAGGATATTCAATGGCTCTTGGTTTGACACAGTCGGAGGTAAATGAACATATAGACCTTGATGATTCTTTACAATGAATTGTCGGGTATCGTGAGGTCAGGGCTTGTGGTGGCCACTTCAATGGAGCTGGCGATGCTCTGATTGACTGCAATACTCATACCCTTCCTCGAATGCAATAATAATACCAATGGGGGGGGGGGGTACGGGAACTTCCTGCCACCCTGTATATGTACCATGCATGGTAAATTTTGCCATTAATAGGCTAGATTTGTTTATCTCTTATTACATTTGTGATTATAGCACTAAAAACTTGAATTTAATATTCCTAATAGTCTTGAATTCATCAAGTTTGTTATTCAATAAATAGTGGAGTACCGAGATTCAATTTCCAGCAGTGGTCGGCGATTTTTCCACTGTTATTATTCCTCCAGACAGATCCTAGGGTTCACACAGCGCTTTCTCATGTGGATACTGGGTTTCTTACTTCGGAATGACTATCCAATCTCAACTAGTCTCATTAGTGAAGTATCGTTGGAGCTAAACCTCTATCTCACCCAAGGTCTTAACATTATTTTTTCATATTTTTAATAGTCTTGTATTTATCAAGTTTTTGTTTCTGAAATTTGGCAAGTTTCTCTGAACATGAGAACATTCATTAAAACATTACAAACTTTAATAACTACACTCTTACATCTCCTTGGCAATATTTCGTTAAGCCTTAAAGGCTCTAACTTTTTCAAGCGTATTTATTGTCAAGGAGATGTAAGAGTATAGTTATTAAAGTTTGCAATGTTTTAAGAAATGGTTAAATGAGAACATTCAGATTGCTGACAGTTGCTTCTGGTAATTTAAGTCAGGTAGTTGCTGGTAGCAATTCTTAAGAATTAGAAAATTGTATAAATGATGGAACAAGATGATCATCTATTCGGTAAACATTTTCATATTTCTGAATAGATATATTTGGGTAAAGATTAAACAAGGTAGGAGCAGCAATCCCAATAGCGATCGTATAAAGACCCACGGCTTCTATACAGAGCAATGTTAAAATCTCGGAAACTTTACAACTTCAAAACTCCACAGAAAAAATAGCAGTTCTCCATAAATTTGGGAGATCCCATTATAATAAAAATAGACCAATCATTGTAAGATTTATTTCAAGAAGAGAAAAAGAAAATCAGATTCATATAAAAATTCTGGTTAAAGTCAATATAAAGAATGAAGGAATATTTTTTTTAAAAAAATACCAGATTTTAATAAAACTTGTAAATTAAGATCAAATAACTTGAGAATCACACACGCTAGAAACGAGTTCTCAACGGCAGTGTCTTGGCAAGATCTTTTTAACGAAGTATAGATCATGTCTCCATTTTTGAGATACAAATTGAATTTTTTTAACGTTTTATTGCAGACATATTTTAAAAAAAAAGAGGTTTAAAAAACACACAAATCTAAAACAATTTAAAATCGCATACATACAATACAGGAAGCTTTTCAGAACCAAAGTGGAATCCTTTGTCAACCTCCTTGACAAGTTACGAGAAGCTTCCCGTCTTGTATGTATGTTATTTTAAATTGCTTTAGATTTGTGTGTTTTAAAAATCTTTTTTTTTTTTAATAAAGATATAAATTTCTCGCGACGGACGAACAGACAGAGCAGGGATATAAGGGTTCTCCTGCTATGCTCTGCATAGAAACCTAAAAAAAAGTACAGGAGGCAGTGGCCTTTTTGGCATATTGATAACAACAAATTTTCAGGAGAAATTAAATGTGAGTTCTTTTTTAATCAATACAGGCTCAAGGTTTTGGATTAAAAACAGAAGAAACAATGTATTTCACATTATATAATCCCACTGTTAAGTAATTCCATAAATGTGCACTCATAGAAATCTTGATTCTTTATATAAATGTGTGCGTTTTTTTCCTTACCACTATTTAATCAGTAGGACAAAGTGAAATGCTTATCTTTGCAAGAACTAAACATTTGGTTAAAAAAGTCGCAAAGACAAGTTGTAATTTAAAGAGTTTAACGTTAAAATAGTATTTCAGTTACTGAGACACAGAGTTGAGAATAGGATAACGGAATTAGTTTTCTCTGATTCGAAATTATATCATTTTTCGCAACATTATGTAGGAAATCAATTTGTATGGTGTGTGCGTCTTCAAATAAATTTTGAAGTTCTGGAAGACTTGAAACTTCGTTACGTAGTCAAGGGCATTTTTTTCATTGAAATCTATCTAATGGCAAATACTTTTATATTCTGTAGCCCTCGTAGGTGTTTCCAAAATAAAAGCTTTAATGTCTTGATAATATTTCGTTGTTTGTTTTCAATCCTTTTGTAATAGGTAATAATCAATGGAGACGTCAAGGCAGTGAAACGACAGCTGCACAAAGTGGTAGACCGAGAAAACTGACTAACCGTAGCTATCGATGCCTGAAGAGAGTAGGGAAGCAAAATCGGAAGTCTCCGTTGGTAGTGATGACGATAGAGTTCCAACATGCGTCGGGAGTTGCTGGCAGCAGAACTGCTCTCCGAGAGCAAAAGTACTTGGGTTTCCACCGCCGTGAGACTGCTCTCAAGCCGAACATCCACCGCCGTTACTGCGAAGTGTCGCGTCGGTTGCAATGGTGCAGAGCTCACCGCCAATCGAGTGTTGAGGAGTGGAAAAACGTTCTGTGGAGTGATGAATCTTGCTTCATGATCTGCAGTCCGATGGACGCATGTGGGTTTCGCGGATGCACGGCGAACGCTTCTTATCCAATTTATCACGTATTTTATGTATTTGATATCTAATCGCACTTGACTATTTCATAATCAATCAATCGAAGCTTCCTATACAAACTCTGTCACATACATACCTACTGATTTAATGAAACTCACGTGTCCAAGAAAGTAGGCTTAAACATCACGTCTTTCTATCTTGTTTCTTGAAGGTGAGGAAGAATATTATGTTTTCTCATTAATGTTCTTATTATATTAATATTATATTAATGTTGATAACTTACATTTTACATCTACAGCTTTCATTCTTATGATAATATTCGATCTAAGGGATTCATGTAAATAAAATAAATAACATGAAAAAAATAATAATTTATAACTTCATTATGTTATCGCCGACCTTTTAATTTAAAGATATTTAACATTATATTATGATCATTATATAATCTTAATGTTATAAAAATATGCTTATTTAACTGACAATTCTCAACATAGAGTATATTTGTACTAAAATCATCAGATATCTTACATTGGATAGAACGAAATATTTGCTCAATATTACTAAAATATATCAGAATAAATAAATATTTATTTCTTTTCTAACTAACGTTTTTTCATAGTAAACCAATAAACCACCATCTTTATTTTTATTTTACTTTACAAATGATATTAAAACATATCAGTTGATAAGAGTTCTATCAGTTTCCCGAATTTATATTAATTATATTATATTTTTTCAACAACTATTATCGTATCAAACATTGTTAATGATGTTTTGTATATCCAGTTTTAGATAATCAAAATTTTTCCTTACACTTCTAAAATTTAAAAATATACAATTTAAACTTTTATTTTTATTCGATATTCTTTACTTGAAAGTTATGAAAATTTCCCAAATATTACGTCAAAAGCTGTGAGGGACCTTAAAAAATGTTCAATTTGATCCACGGGTTTTATTCATTAACAGTGTTTCACATTGACGAGGTCAGCGAGAAACTGCGCGTGCGTAAAACTTCGGCTTCCAACGTGATCATAAAATGGAGGTGTGATGGATCGGAGCAGAATAGATACAAACAGAAGTCTTCAAAACAATGCAATAATGAAAGCCAATTTAGTATTTCTCTGGTTCCCTTATAAATTTATTGTAGTGTAGAAGAATCAAAATTCGTCATTTGAATAAATCCTGTTCTATCTTCCACTAGATTCTGCCGCCAATCAAATTTTTGTTTTCCAAAGAATCAGTCGATTTAATAACTACAAAAGTTGATGAGATAAAAACAGCAAATAAATACACTTACGCCCATGCCCAACAAAATCACACTGGAACATTTGGAAATTGCCATAACGCAGATTTTGATATTTTTCATTGTGAAGGGCAAAGTTTGTAATGCAGTATCATCATTTTCTTCTGCCCAGACAGGTTATCTCTGCTGGACAAAATCCCAAGGAAATGAATAATTTAACGTCACCACAAGCAAACAAGTCGGAAAAAGAAAGAAGCTCAACAGAGATTCAGACGTGAGTTAGGTCTTTGACATGCATGACATTCCTCAGCAGCGAATGTTTTAGAAACCCCGAGAAGGTTTCAGAAATAAATGAAGCTGATTAAGCTTTTAGGAGTTATTCTCGAATGTATAAATTGTCATCTGAAAATTAAATTAGACAAATTTAAAAACTTTTAGTAAATTTCCCGGAACCTACACCTTCAACGCTAAAATTGGTACCCTTTGCCTGCATAAAATTTTATTTCACGGGAGAGACATTATTGTAACGTGTATTCTGTCTAATGGCAATATTCGGAAGACGACCAGGAAGACATGACAAAATAAACACAGTAAGGATTATAGAGAACTGTTCACAAGGAAGACTTGGAGAATAGACACAAACACAGAATTGCCGAACTCATTACATCAAACCCCTGAATACCATTTGTAAGAACGTATCCAAAAACAAAACGAAGAAAAATGGTTAAAGAAATGAATAATTTATTAGAAATCGATGCATCAGTATCTCAGAAGGAGATGATTCGGAGGAATGACTCGATGAGAGCAGTGTCCTCAGTAATTCCGAATAATTTGTTAAAAAATGTACTTTTCAAGAACAATATTTTGTTTCGTTTCTGTTTTCTAACATGTGTATTCTTTAGTTTTTATTTTAAGATTCTCGATTTTTTTGTAACTGTGAAAAATGTTATTAATGTAATGTAATGTGGTGATTGTGGATGGCAGGGAAGCCGAGCAGAGCGACCGTTGGTCTATTGTGCTATCCCATGGAAGGACAGACGGATAGAAAGACTGAGGAAGTATGATGGGAGAAGTACAGGGGAAACGGAAGAACCCCAAGAAAACCTGCCCACCGCGGATTGTCTACCATTACGAAACCCACATGAGACCCGAACCTCGGCACTCAGAGATGACATGCAAATGTCTTAGCGACAACGCCAACCGCGCGGCCAAAAATGCTGCTAAATTTCATTTTAATTTTAATACCTTAAGTACTATACATTACTGACGGAATGCCACTGTACTTACCATTGCCATGCTGTACATTAAAAGCCTTATTGAATTTAAGCCATTTGTATTTTATTATTGTTTTACTAATATGCAGTATAATTCAATATATATTATTGATTGCTTTTTTCGTTGCAATCAGAATTTATATCACCCAGATTGCTAGAATTACCATACTGTGTGACGCCGGGATTCATACCCATTCATTCATTCTTTCCTTAATTGATTCCTTTCTAAGATAGAAAAAGATTTTGCTTAGTTTTTTGGAAACATCAATTTTTGCCCATTCAAACATTTCCGTCTTTTAATTCAAATTTATATAAACATATGGAATTCTTAAAAATAAAAAATACTATTTCATGCCTGAATTAAAAGGGAAAAATTACAAAATCATTCTCAAACGTTCTTGAAAGTTTTTTTTCGACCTAAATTTTCCACCTAATTTTCGAAATAAAAATAATAACAGTGGAAGGTCATTTTTGTTATCAGGAATGTATTGGAACTATCTCGCCTGAAATGACTGCGTTAGCAATTTCAGTTATCATTTCTTCAATAATTTTTTACTTGTCTGCAATATCAGAATTACGAATAATTTTGGATTATTATATACAAAATTACTTTAAATTAATTTTGAGTTTTTACCAGAGAGAAAAAAAAAATTCTTCAATAAACTTTTGATTAAAGATTTAAATACGGAAAAACCAATTTTCTTATGGAACGATCTAAATTCTCAGATTCTTAAGAAATCATCCTTATTTAAGAAAATATATATATGTAAAGGAAATATATATAATTTAAAATACCAGAACTTTTATTTCGAAAGAACAATTCTTATCAAGAAGTAATCAAATAAATTGTTATGATCACATAAACTGACTCACAACCAAAATCGATTCCTTTCAAAAACTCGAATAGGTTCATTTCAATCAATAACTAATCATTTGTACAAATGAAAGCTTGAACTATTGTATTCTTAATAATTCATTCTTAATTTCAATGGCCCGGTTTATATAACCTGGAAAAAAATAATATTGCCTTAAGTTCTAGAATTTTGAAGAAATATTAAGGATAAGTTTTCTGATTAATGCCCCCTGTTTGTTTTCTAATAAGGGACCATATGGCTATGTTTTGGGTCTAAGTTCTTGTCATCGATAATAGAACGGCCGAATGGTAAGGGTATGGTGGTTAGCTTCAATCAAAAGGCACAGTCTATGCCTTTTGATTGAAGTTAATCTTTAGTCTATGAAGTCCTCACTCCTTGTTAATTTTCGAACTCTCACTGAGAAATGTTTAAAAAGGGTATTCCGTGGTCATTATGTAACTTGACAAATCGAAACATGTATTTACCTAACCTTTGTATTTAAAGTATTAATTTTTAAAATTTGTGAGTCTGGCTATTTCATTTGTGGCCCTAAATAATACCTCGAAAAAGAGATAAAAGTATAGTTTTAAGTTCTGTCCGAAACTTCTTGTTAACTATTGTATGGTCCTCTCAAAAACAGTTGCACTCTTCGTATATGCTGAAATAAGTATTTTCAAACGCATTGTAATTTCTGTACGTGTAAAGAAAGTCTCGGAGATGATAGGTCTGGAACCAGTTATTGGTTTATTTTTTTTAAGAAAATGAGAGCTTTATAGCTTAAGCTATGGCAAAGGCTTGAGGGTCAAAGGCAAGCCAAGATGCTAATACAAGGACCAAACAATAAATGTTCCTGCGAGCTTTTAATGTTACGGAAAAAGGAACTTGGTATTGTTGTTGGTCTACTTACCGGACTGCCTTTTAAGCTTCAAAGACAACTCTGTTTGTAGAAGTTGTCATTGGGAAGATGAGACTTCTTCACACATCCAAAGTAACTGTGAATATTTCACAGTACTTTGACTTAAAATCCTAGGATCTTTTTTCTTAGAACCAAAGGATTTATTTACGGTACCTATAAATAAACTACCAGCGTTTGCCGTAGCTACTAGTCTTTTTAGAGATTAAGGTTCGGAAAAGTACAATAGACCTCAGTCGCGGTGCTAGATATATTTACCACCCATCTTCTACATTATAACAGTCATCTTCGGTGGGAGTCTTTATGAAACCTTGTACACTATTTGAGTTTGCGCATGTCTGTGGGTTGTTGGTGCAGGAAATGATTATGAAATTTATTATCAAATCCATCAATACATAAATCAGATGCTTAACTGTCTGTGGTGAATAATAATTTCACTCAACTTTTTAGTTTGGGCTTTTTTGATTGAAAGTAATTACAAGGTTACATTGAGCATCATTAAGAGAAATGCAATAATTTTGTAGTTTAAACAATGTTCAAGTCATGAAGTATCAACTGACAAGTCTTTACGATTGAACGCTTTTATTATATTTTTTTTTAAATTATTAAAAATGCAAAGTTAAAATTTGTTGCAAACGAATGAAAAAAATACACACCTTCATATGATAACTTTCTTAGGTATTTTCAAGCAATTGTTGAAAATAACTAAACAACAAGATAGTGATTCTAAAATATATAATTGAAAATTAATAAACATATATTAATAACTATTTTTTTATTTCGTTTTTAATTCCTTACAAAATATATATATATATTTGTTAGTTGTAAGTAATCAATGTATATTTTAATTCTTTCCTTAACTGGTTGCTTTCTAAGTTCTAGAAGTAGTTATAAAAGATTTTGCTTACTTTTTTGGGAAACATGAATTTCTGTCCATTTACATGCTTTAGTCTTTTATATCAAATTTTTATAAACATGCAGAATTCTTTAGTTAAAAAATAATACTTTATGCCTAACTGAAAAGAGAAAAAATTCAAAAATATTTTCAAAAGTATTTGAAAGATTATTTTCGTATTAAAATTTCAACAGAATTTTAGACCACATGGGGTCCTAGATTTTGTACAATCAAACTATTTAACATATTTTTGGGATTGTACAGACTTTTTAAAAATTGCGATCAGATTTTTTTGCACCAACAGAGGTGCAAACGAAAAAAAAAATTAAAAAAATCATTAACGAAGCCATTACATGTTGAAAATGGAATATATTCACACGTTTTGAAAACTGGAATAGCAGAAGAAAGGAATTTGTAGTACAGTCTTCTGTTCTAGTATTGCACTTAATAACATAGTATAATTAGTTATCTTTTCTTTTCGTTATAATTATATAGTTATTTACGAAATATCAACAACTTGTTCATGTTAGTGTTATAATACATTCACGATGTAACAAATTTGATTTTGAAAAATAATCTAACAACCAAAACTGGGAAAATGTTTGGAATTAAAGGGAGGCGGAAGTCAGCTTGGACAATTAGGAAGTTGAAGTTCAAATCGTTCTATGCATGTTAAAAATACAACTAAAAATCTGAAAGTTTCAAATATGACAGTTTTAAATCTATTCTCCTATTCTTGATTTTTATCTGATAACTCAATTAATTTCATTTAAGCTCAAAAACAGGCTAAATTTTCGAAAGAATTTCAGGTCTACTAAATTATTTTAGCTTAAAAAAGCTGCCATTTCTAATTCTATGAATAAATAAAGTAATAATTTAATAACAGAATTCAAAATTTCCTTTACTTTCCCGGTAGTTAAATTTAAAAAAAATAAAAACCATCAATTGGATAGTTTCGATTTCTGGTTTTTAATTTTTAGAATTCAACTATTCAGAAAGTAAAGGAAATTTTGAATTCAGTTACTAGATTATTACTTTATTTATTCAATAGAATCAGAAATGGATGCTTTTTTTACCGAAAACAATTTAATAGACCTGAAATTCTTTCCAAAAATTCGCCGGTTTTGAGCTTAAATGTAATTAATCCAGTTATCATATAGAAATCAAGTATAAGAGTATATGATTCATTCATATTTAAACTGTCATATTTTAATTTTTCAGATTTTTAGTGACCCACTTGGGAGCTATTGTTATAGCGACCACAATCGGTAGCTATTGCGTTTATCCTGTCCGTCCATCCGTGTCTGTCCACCCCTAATAACTCCCGAACGGAAGGTCGGATCGTCAAACGGATTTCATCATCGTGTTCAGAGACAGGAAAAGGGTATTTTCAGGTGGCCTCCTATGTTCGAGATATTTAGCATTGTTTTCATTGG
>JAFIDM010050590.1:0-15151 GCA_023159025.1 Thereuonema tuberculata | reverse complement strand
CATCTAGATTTTAACTACAGCTAAAAATAAAAACAAACAAAGAAAACAATTGGAGAAACTATAGAGTAGATTTAAGGCAATTGTTTATGAAGTGAATAGAAAACATTAATTAATTAATATAAATGATTAATTAATATAAATTCATGTCCCAAAAACATGAAAATTGTTTTAAAAAGTTTTGAGGCAAATCTTTATTGCAAGTATTTTTTGAAAGTTGCCAATCATTTTTTTTGGGGGGTGCCTTGCCGAGCCTATGTTGTTTGCTCCGGGCATCAAACAATCTACTAACTAGGCATTTACTAGGTGATGTTATATTTCTAAGGGTCGCCAAAATTATCAGAAACCCATATGATTGTTATATTTTCATATATTTTCGATTTTTGAGGTGAGTGCTTGTTCTTAATATTTATTGTTCGTAATATTTTTGCCTTTGCGTGTAAGTTCAAATCAGCGGAATATTCTGATAATAAAAATTTATTGGATATTTTTTTGCTCTCATTCATATCCATTTTAACACTGGAAAAAAGCCGTTATGCAATTATTTTTAAGAAATTCTGGAACACAATGTTTGAATTCTTCTGTTGCGTGTCCCTTGACAGCCCATTTTCATAAATGTATCCAATATTAGCAAGATTGTTTGTAATTATATGTAGTTGCTGTTACGTTAGTTTTATGTTTTAACTAAAAATAAAACGGTCAATAAAGGATTTGTAAATAATGAGTTCAACAAACAATGCATATATATTTACATTGTCGTCAAACACTGTTTTGGTAGAAATCACAAGGGCTTTTCTCATGGTCAAATAGCGAAAAAAACCGCACCACCCCTTACCTTTGTTTTAGATTATTTTGACAACTTTTACCATGTCTTTTGTCTTACACTGTTGACATATGTGCTTTTTGCCGCCATTATTCATTTGGGAATAATTCATTCGAGTAACTCTGAACATTTTTTTTCAGTATCTCAGGTTTGGAACCGTTGCTCTAAGCAATTGCGGAACATAATAGTAGAGTTGCTACAATTAAACCATGAATTCTGCACAATTAAAAATTAATTCAATATTTGAATATTCTTATTCATTGATTATATTTTAAGTGTGTTTTATTAATTTATATTCATTCTATCCTATTTTATTTTTTCATCAAATAGGTAGGAATGGAAGCGGGAAACATGTCAAAGAATATTTGACAACTATTCAGTTGTTATATAATTTATGAAATCCCTTTCAATAGTTTTCTATCAATTTTATTCTATTTTTTTTTTGTTATATTATTTAATATTCCCAATCGACGCTTTTTAAATTTTTAATTGTTTTTGGATTTCTTTCAGAGGATTCGATAAAAAAATAACCTTAAAGCATGTTTATCAATACTTATATCTGCATTCTGATATAGAACAAGTTGAAAACAAATCGAACAACCGATCGAAATTTATATTCCCATTTAAGTAAACAAAGATGAAGAATAATAAATAATTTAAATTTTTCGTGCAGTAATGTTCTTAAAACAAATGGGGAAAATTCCAATCATGCACAAGCTAAACAAAACAAATACTCTTCTTTCTTCAATATTCTGATAATATTCTGGCGATATTTCGCGAAATTAAATCATTTCGCTTTTTCAAGCCTTTTTCTTCAAAATAACTTCGAGTCTATCTCAACATTATTGAGTTTCCTTTTCAATACAAACACTATAACACTATTGAGTTTCTTTTTCAACAAAGTAACTTAATACTAATTGGCGAAATATCGCCAGAATATTACCAAAATATTGAAGAAAGAAGATTTAAAATGGTATAAAAAGAATATCATAAGTTAGAAAAACAAATACTCCTTGAGATTCTCATCGACAGGAAATCTGTAACAGCTGTTTCATACTGATCACGAATCTTCTTTAATTATGATACATTATTTATTCAAGGGGATTTAGTTTTGTAATTAAATGCCATTTGTACCGGAAGGCTTGGGGATCGTCCTTTAAATCCTGGATTCATGGCATATATTTTTCTATTGTTTGTTCTTGTTGGATCCCATTTCGGGAGAGGGTGTGGGTTCCATAACTATTCATGCCTTCTGAGCTTGCAGTAGGGGTAGTAGGTGAGCTCAACGAAGGGTAACTCTGGCTGAAGATTCCGAATAAGCTTAATAATAAGGATTAATAATAAAAAGGATTCCTATTTAGGCATGTTCCTTTTATTTAACTTGTGCTGGATGGGAATTTTCCTATTTTTTTTGTAATCTATATGATTTGGATGAGACTGTTTTACGTTAAGTAAAGAAGTGTTCTAAAGTCACCTCGAATCAGCCGTATTCACGAGGGAACAGATCAGATAAAGGAAGATTAAAAGGTATTTTTGAGTAATGCTATCCCAGGTGGCTGAAGTTCTTGAAATAAATATTTATTCTGAGATTACAAGACTGGTAATCACCAGACAATTGGAACCAAAATTAGCTGAAATTACTTCTCATTACTTTGGCAATTCCACAAACTAGCCTATAAATAGCGAATCCTATTGTCTATTAGAATATTACAATGATTAATTGTAAACATTCAAATCATCAACTGAATCGTTCCCTTTCTTATTTCAGTTCTTTAAAAATATTTATTGCCAAGCAAACATTAAACATCTTACATTCTTAATTACATATCAAATGGTCTATTTCGCACAGTATTAGGTTAAACAGTGTAGCAAATTAGGACTATTCCGAACTGTAATTATTTTGGCTTTAAAAAAATATCATGTGGAATATTTTATGCAAGAGAGAGAAAGCAGGATTTTCATAGTCCTTGGTGCTTTACATTCTATTTAAAATTATTTACTATTACCAACTAATATTCAGAGAATTAAATGAAATTTTTCGATCAAAATGATAGCGCTTGTTATAAGCTGTCCAGCTCTAACAACGATTGAAAATGAATCATTTTTTTTAAGATGACAACCAATGTGCGCTAGTTTAATGAAGCACAACTCTTCTAGAAACACCTTTTAGAATGTGAATCAAATACTACATTGCTTTCACTTATTGTTAAGCTATGGCAATTATTTATAAGTTTTTAGTGAGAAACATCTTTAATTTGAGTGAGTCATTTTTATTGTTAGAATGAGATCTTCTTAGAACAGATTTAAAACAAACATTTTATCGTTATGAAGGAGAAGGTATTTTGATTCTTCCAAAAACAGTTGTATGATACAGAGTAAGTGTTGTTAACTAGAATGAAAAATACCGTGGACTATGAAAATCGTTTTTCTCTGTTATTATTTTTAATTGCCATTTTTATTTACATTTTTGAAATTGTCTTTTTAATTTCCTTTAGAAAGAATACTTACATTAAAAGTATTTTGTTTCGCTGATTAAGAACTGTTTCTAACAATGAAATATGCAAATGTAAGAGGTTTTTTTTTTGTGATATTTATTATACCAAAAATAATTACCAAGAATTAAGCATAGTTCTAATTGACTGAGCTGTTTAATTTAACAATGTGGAAAAATATATGGTTTGCCCCAATTTAAGTAAGACTCTTTCGTTATTTCGTTATGGTTTATTAGTTATAATGTGTGAACATACAGGGATGACTAGTGATGTATGGCAACTGTTGTACATATTATAGTTTAAGCAATTGTCCCAGCGCATCGCTAGATTTTTGAAGAATGTACATGGAATCAATCCTCAACAGCGTCATGGACCTCAGCATTGCTGGCGAATCGGCGGCCCTTCAGAGCTTTTTCTGTGGCCCGAAGAAATGGTAGTCGGAGAGCGAAATGATCGCAGGCTGTGCGATGGATGGTAGAGGATCTCCCAGCGGAAGCGCCTCAACAGATCCATGCATCAAATCTATTCTTCAGTGATATCTAAGTGTGCTTGGCCAAGTGTAGGCATGTCCTCAGTACTCACACGTCCTTCACGAAATCTACCACAACATCTGAACACTGTACTGCGTGACAGACACTCATACGCAGTTCATTCTCATACACTTCGTACGACGATAAATTTCGGCGCCACTAACACTTTCTGCCTTCAAAAACTTCATAAGTGATGTTTGGACAAATCCACGTGGTGACACCACCAATTCCATTTGCGACACTACACATCCAAATAACACACTACACCTTCAGAGAATACCAACTGCTTCCTGACATGTAACGCCATCTACCGGAGCAAACACAGAGTTCTGTGGAATGTAGCAACAACGTTACTACAAAGTCATAGTTTTATTTGGGCAATCTTTATAGACTTTTTGATGTATAATTCAGAATGTCAGATTTTAATGTTTGCTTGATAATAAATATTTCTAAGTAACTGAAATAAAAAGGTCTACTATTCAATTGATGGTATGGATGTTTACAATTAAGCATTGTAATATTCTAATACAAAATAAGATTCCCTATTTTACAGGCTAGGTTTGTGGGATTGACAAAGTAATAAGAAATAATTTCAATGAATTTTAGCTCCAAACTATCTGGTGATTTGCAAGAACTAATTTCAAAATTTCTAATTTCAAGAACTTCAGCCAACTGGGATACCATTACACGTGAAATGTCTTTTAGTTTTCCTACACCTGATCTGTTCCCACATGAATATACCAGTTTCTAGATGACTTTAAAAGACTTCTTAACTTATAAAAGTTTTTTCAAAATCCCTTGTGTTTACTTAAATGAGATTGTTTTTCGATTAAGTAAATGGACAAAAAAATTAGCGCACCAAGAAGGAGTCGTCAAAATGAAACGAAAATTTACATACGTAATGACTACTTTGATATAAGTAAATGATTAGAAAATCAAAGAAAAAGGATAATTTATTTCAGAGAAAAAGGCAAAAGAACGGAGGAGTTAATACTCCGTTGGACCCCCTCTAGCGCGAATGCACGATGCGATACGATCGGGCATTGAGTCATACAAGTTCTGTATGATGTCTTGAGACATTTCGTTCCATATTTGCTGTAACCTTGCCTCTAGTTCGTTCAAACTCGTGGGATGCCCAACTCGTCGTCCCAAATGATCTCAGATATGCTCAATTGGAGACAAATCTGGGGATCGGGCAGGCCAAGGAAGGGTAGTAACAGTGCGGAGACAGTCTTGTGACACCCTTGCCGTATGAGGCCGAGCATTGTCTTGTTGAAAAATGGCTCCTGGGAGCCGTTGCACGAGTGGCAACACATGTGGTTGCAGGATTTCATGAACATACCGCTGGGCTGTCATGGTGCCACGGAACAATACTAGGGGTGACCGTGTATTGTAGGCAATGGCACCCCATACCATCACACCAGCTGTGGGAGCGGTGTGTCGCTGTACAGCAAAGGCAGGATTGAAGCGTTCACCACGGGCTCTCCACACACGAACACGATTGTCATCACTGCCGAGATTGAATCTGGATTCGTCGCTAAAGACGACCTGGTTCCATTCCGCTGCAGTCCAGTTTCCTCGTGCGCGGCAAAACTCCAAACGGAGGCGTCGTTGGGTGGGCGTCAAGGGCAGCACACGTAATGGGCGCCGCGATACCAACTGTCCTTCAGCCAGGCGCCTTCGTATGGTTCGAGAAGACACAGCGGCCCCTAGTGAAGGTGCTACCTGTGCCTGGATGGCGGCCGATGAAGCAGTTGGCTGTACGCGTGCATTTCTGACTATGTGGCGGTCTTCTCGACGACTGGTCTGTCGAGGGCGTCCTGAGCCTGGTCTTCGTGTACATGACATCTCTCGGGTCCACTGGTCCCAAAACCTCCTCACAACACAATCAGAGCGGCCTAATTGACGAGCTACTCGCCTAGCTGACCACCCAGCTTCCATTATCCCGACTATTCTCCCTCTCTCAAACTGCGACAATTGCGTATACTGTCTTCGAACACGGCGTAATGGCATGTCTACCTCAGCTCTTCCTTTGTAAATGATTCAGCACACTCAAACAAGCTTTGGTTACCTGTTTTTTACTCCACAGAGTACGATGTTCAACGCCCTCTACCGGCTATACGTAATACGCAATCACGCTGCATTTCTAATCATTTGCATATCTCCCCAACATGTACCTTCACTGCAAGTTTCGTTACGATCCCGCAATTATTTCTTGGTGCGCTAGTTTTTTTGTCCATGAGTATATTATAAACTTGCCAAATGATTATTTTTATTATTGATTCTCCTGAAGAAAGTGAAAAAATATTTTTCTATCAACAACAATGTCAATGTTAAATAAAAAACAAAAACTTTTTTAGAATAAAATTGACTGACAGCTTTTCAAAAGGATTTCGTAAATAATGCAACAACTCAATAGTTGCGAAATGTTCTGTGACATGCCTGACCCATCTCTTCTATTTGCAGAAAAAACTAGGACTGAATGAATAGAAATTAATGGATGAGACTGAAAATAAGAAGCAAAGAAACAGAATATTGAAATATTGAAATTAATTTTAATTCTAGAGAATTTATGATTTCATTGTGAAGAGTTGATGGCCTAATTATAATATCTGTAAATTTGTTTACAATATGAGGAATAGGAGAATCCAAACCTTTTTTGAATTTCATGTAATAAGTGGTAAAGAACTTTTCTCCAGAATTAGAGCAGAGGGAAAAAAATATCCAATAAATCTTTCATAACTGTCCGGTGATTTGAAAGTTATTATTATATTAAGTTATGCTTATAACTTAACTTTAACATAGTCACAGGTTAAAGTTAAGTTATAAGCATTAAAACAATATTAACTATATTTTGAAAAGTAAAAATATAAATTAAAAGAATGATATACAGGGTGATTATAAATAAAGTTCAACTTTCAACATGCTGTAAAAAAAGAACCACTGCTCAGAATGACCTGAAGGTTGAACTTCTTCTTCTTCTTCGCGAATGGGTCACTTAGGACCACGCGGAAACAACACACTTTGAGCCTTCCTCCTTGCCCAATAGTTTTTCATTCGTATGGACTGATGCAATTTCTGTTCCTCCGACCATGCACGACGTGTTGGTTTCTTCACATCTTCCTCAAATCTCCTTGTGTGGACAATATGTCTGACCACCTTTCTATCCTGTAAATTTGGAGATCCTAATTCAATGAGATCCTTTTCTAATTGTTTGTACCACTTTAGTCTTGTTCGTTTGTTTTGTAAAAATTTGTGGGTCCGATAAGTAAGTCTGGAATGATTCATTCTTTCCAAATGACCTAAAAATTGAATTCGTCGCATTCTCATTGTGTTAGTAAGTTTAAAAATGTGTTTATAAATTTCAGAGTTGGGTTTGGGGTAATGAATTCCATTTTTAATTCTGGGCCCCAGAATTTTTCTCATAATTTTCCTTTCCTTAATCTCTAATTGTTCTTTTAATGTCTTATATTGGAGATTGAGCGTTTCTGATGCATAGAGAGCTTCGGGTTTAATCACTGTTAAGTAATGGCGAATTTTACAGTTCCAGGACAAGCATTGTTTGTTATAAACATCCTTTGTGTGTTGGAAAGCAAGTTCCATTTTCTGAATTCTTGATGTTACAGATTTATTTTCTTTGCAATTTTCTGTGATCCATTCACCTAGGTATTTAAATTCCTTTACTCTGGCAATTTTATTAGTGTTAATGGTCATCTCACGTGGAGCGTTGTTGATATTCGTCATAAATTTAGTTTTTTCTTAAGAAATTTGAAGTCCTATTTTTGCTGCTTGCTCTTCCAGTATAATAATCTGCTTCTGTGCATCAGGGATGTCTTTGGCAATTAGTGCCATGTCATCAGCAAACGCAAGGCAGTCAATCTCAATACCCTTAATCTTTGGCCCAAGTCGGTTTGACGGTGCACCTGCTAATCTCCATTCTCTGACAATTTTTTCAAGAGCGCAATTGAAAAGCAATGGGGAGAGCCCATCACCTTGACGGACACCTGTGTTTATTCCAAACTCATGACTACATCCACCCATAAACTTAACTTTAGCTTTTGTTTCCGCGAGAGTGTCTTTGATAATATTTCTCGTTTTTTGGTCAAATCCCAATTATGTTAAAACATCAAGTAGTGAGCCGCGGTCAAAATTGTCATACGCTTTTTTGAAATCAATAAATGTAATGACATAATTTTTGTTAGCTGTGTTCCGAAAATAATGTGTAGTGTTTTTCAAATTCATAATTTGTTCCGCACATGACCGTCCCTTCCTGAATCCACCTTGATATTCACCGATTTGGTGGTCCAGTTGATTGTTTGCCCGGTTTAGTAAAACTTTTGACAGAATTTTATATGTGGTCTGAAGAAGAGAAACGCCTCGATAATTGTTTGGATCGGTTTTACTTCCTTTTTTGTGAATAGGATGTATTATCGCCATCTTCCAATCCGTTGGGATTTTTTCAGTTTTCCAAATGTTCAATATAATTTCATGAAGCTTTATAATAAAATTTTCTCCTGTAGTTTTTCACAGCCCTGCAGTTATTTGGTCTTCCCCTGCGGCCTTGTTATTTTTTAGTGATTGAATGATTTCTTTAATTTCCTGGATAGTCGGTGGGGTTGAATCTGAATTCGTTTTGCAAAGATTGAACTCAAACTTTTCTTGAGGTCGTTTACTGTTAAGTAATTTAGAAAAGTATATTGCGAGAATCTTACAGTTAGCATCGTTAGTATAAGCCAATTCTCCGTTTTCATCGGCAAAATGGAGTGATGGCGGGGAATATTTAGTTAATTTCCGTTTGAAAGTTCAATAATAGTTTCGGGATTTGTGTTGCTTAAAGTCGTCTTCTATAGATTGTAATTTTTTATCTTCACTTTGTTTGCGCACTTTCCTAATTGATTTTGTAACAATCTTTCTAACGTTTTGAAGTTCTTGAAAGGTGGTGGGATTTTTATTACATGACCAATTATGCCAGGTTTGTCGTCTGAGTTGTATTAACTTGTCGCAATCATCTGTCCACCAAGGGTGTTTTCTTGTTCTTGTTAGTGGTGCTATGTTTTCGGCTGTTTGTAAAAGTCCCGCTTGAAGTTGTGGCCAATTTTGTGGATTTAGTTTTTCGATTTCTTTCGTAAAGTTTTCATTACCTTTAATGCTCTCTATGTCATACTTTCGTAGTGACGCTCCTTCCTAAAGTTATGTTTTACAGGGATCATATCTAGGGAAAACTTTGTTGGATAATGGTCAGAATCCAAATCCAGACCTTTCAGTACCTTGAGTTTCATTATTTCTGAAGTATGGAAGCGAGAGATCAGCACATGATCCAGTTGATATTCACCTAATAAGGAATTACGTGATGCCCAAGTCTTAGTTTTAGAAGGGATTTTCTTAAAGAAGGTGGATTTGAAGAATAAATCATGGTTTGTGCACAATTCAACGAGTTGCATGCCGTTCTTATTAGTTTGTTTATGGCCAGACCATTTCCCAACCCAATATCGATATTTCTTCTCTTTGCCAATTTGCGCATTAAAGTCACCAATAAGGATTTTAACAGGATGCTGTGGAATTCTTTGTAAAACGTTGTCTAATTGATTCCAAAATTGTTCCGCTTTGTCGGGTGCTTCCTTATTAGTGATGTTAGTTGGTGCATGACCATTAATCAGAGAATAGATTTTGTTTCCCGATTTTATCGTTAAGGTGGAAAGGCGTCCTGAGTAGGACTTGAATGCTACGACTGATTCAAGTATTGATTTATCTACTATAAAGCCTGTCCCAAATTGCGGACAATGGGCCATGGCTCGTTCACTCGGTTTTCCTTTGAATATCCTGTAGTTTTCAGAATCAAAGGGGCTTTCATCTGTATAGCGTGATTCTTGGAATGCGATAATTTTTATGTTACGTTCTCTAGACTTATTTCAGATATTTTTAAGTTTCCCGATTTTCAAAAGAGAATTGACATTAAACGTCATTAGCCAAATCCGCGATTTGTTTTAACTGAAGGTTGAACTGAATATACTCGAAGAAAGGGAAAATGGTATGGCATAAGAAAAAAAAATACAGTAGTTCCAAATGTTAGCAATAGATGACGCTTTAAGCGTCATAATATGCAAAATACGAAACGTGTCATGCGCACGACACATTGCATTTGCTGTTAAAACGCAGGGTACATGGCATTTTCCTCATATTGCTTCTGAGAAGCTCGGCATGACTCTCTCAATGAAGGATCCCGCTCTGCTTGTGAAGCTCTTTTATAAGAAGGTGACTATAGCCTGTAACATATAGAAGACAAATGGGGACCACTACCTACAGAGCAGATTTCGGGTCCCCAGCGGACACAACACACAGAAGAAGACGAAAGAAACAACCATGCCACGACCGGGATTCGAACCCAGGTACTGGCGCATTGGACGCCACGGCTGGCCGCCGCCGAGACCGCACGACCACGCCATATAAGAAGGTGACTGTGCGCCAGTAGCTCTGAAGAAGTTCCGGACAGTAAAGGGTATGAAAAAAGGCTGTGGTGTGATGTATGCCAAGAGTCTGGAGAAAATGATGAAGAAATTCGAAGAGACAGGTTCTTTTGAAGTGAAATCTGGCAGTGAAAACTTTGGACATGCCTGTGAGCACGGTGCATAAAAATGTACGAAACATCCTGCATTGCTAGCCATACAAAATTACCCATATTCAGGAGTTGCTTTCTGCTGACCTGCCAGTAAGAGAAAGATTTACTCTAGAATTTCTTGCTCGCAAGGAAGTGGACAATGAATGGCCATGGAACATTTTGTGAACAGTCGAAGCCCATTTCCATCTCCAAGGACATGTCAATACTCAGAATTGCAGAATATGGGCAACGGAAAATCAGTTTGTGCATGAACCATTCTGCAAATGTAACTATGTGGTGCAGGTTGACACCAGCGTTTATCGTGGGGCCATTTTCTATCGAGGAGATGGGTCGTGCGAGTCCTGTTACCTGTACCGTCAATGGTAAACGCTATGAAAGTCTTTTGCACAACCATGTCATTCCAACACTTCAACAGCGTGCATGATTTTATAAAAAGATACGTAGAAAATTTTGGTTTGGGAAGAAGAATTATAGAAGATGATGAACGTTAGAGAAAACGGTGACTTCAAGGATGGATTATTTAAGTACTTTCGAGAAAGGTACGGAAACAGTCCATATCTGCTGATAAAAAAGCATCAACGATGTTTGCATTCTATCGCAAAGTACGAATCTCACTTATATTTTATAAAGAAAGCATTCTATTATAAGTTCTTACCTAAACCATTAAAGACATTAAAAATACCTTTAAAAGTACATAACTAAAAGGCAAAGAAATATATAAACGACTTTAAATGGAAATTACTAATAAACCAAAGAGATGAATGTCGAAAAAATAGAATAACTTACACAATAAAGAGTATTTATTATACAAGGGAATAAAAACAAGTTATCCAAGTGATGCGTATGAGAAGATAACAGTGAATACAAGAGATTTAATCTTTATTTAGAATCTTTCCCTTTTTTTTTTCCTTTATTTAGAAATCTTTTCCTTTAAAAGCAAAAATCTTACTTTATAAAGCTTTTGTTGACTCAACAAGAAACTATGGCATAATTACCGTATTTACGCGCATAATTTCCCCCATCGCGTATTTCCCCCTCCCCCCCAGTTTTTGTGGATTACAAAATTCAATTTTTATTTTTATCGCATAATTTCCCCACCTCTACTTCAACGCGACATGCAACATGACGTCATGCGGTGAGCACCTATAAAGATGGCGGGCTGCGCTGCGTGAGTTACGAAATTACGTCACAGTCGCACACACACTTCCGTGCATGCCTATTGCTTAACTGTTCTTTGAAGAAAAAACAAATGTTGAGATGTGATTTCTTATATTTTAAATGTTGCGTGTTAATAAAATTGTTGTTAATTACATTTCTTGCTTTAAAAATCAATATTTAACGTGGTTTTTCCTTACACTTTCACCATATTTTTTTTCTTCAAATTGAAAAACATCGCGTAATTTCCCCAGCCACCCCTTTTTTTGTCAAAATATTGATGAAAAAAAGGGGAAATTATGCGAGTAAATACGGTAATTGGATCAGTGGCGTCACTAGGTTTGGTGTCACCCAGTGCGGGAGCTCATGGTGTCACCCCCTCACAACAGAGCCAGCCGGCGCTAGGAGGGTGCGGCACCAAAAAAATGGACAATGCTATTTTAACAACCAAAAAAAAAAACAATTTTTTAAAGAAATATCAAAATTATTATGTGAACGTAAATATTAATTAATAATTTTTTTAAGAAAATATATTAAAATGCTCAATTTCTATAACACAGGTATACGGCTTATAAGTATACCTAATAGGATTGACAAACATTAAAAAAAAAATTTACTAATCATTACATGGTATTACAACCAACCATTACATTACATTAAAATTTACAACAAAATTACATTAAAATTTTTCAATCTCCTATGACATAAGGTTGTAACAGTTCTGTATTGGGTTTGCACAATCAGCAACTACCAGAGTAGTGTGCAACAATATAAATTACATTGTCACATTGAATCTCAACTAAATCAGAACTTTGTTCACCTGGCCTTTAAAGCTGCAAACTTGTCAATTACTTCATCGAAATCAACTCCTTTCACAAAATCACTTTCGATTGATAATATGGCAAGATCAGAAAGCCTTGACTGTCCCATGGTAGATCGCAAATAGTTCTTTATGATCTTTAGCTTCGAAAAACTCCTCTCACATGAAGCCACAGACACACACATTGTAAGAAATAATTGTAGGCTCACTGAAAGATATGGAAGAGATTCTAGGAAGTCCCATTCAGCTATGAATTTCAAAACGTCAAGTACGGACCAGTCTTTGGCTTCTTCGAGATCAATCTCTGCTGCCTTCAGGTGCCTCCTCAGCCTTGGTATTTCTAATAAAAGCTCTTCCTCTGATAACTCATCATAGAAATTGGACAACTTTGGAATGGACACCAGTAACTCTTCTTCAGTGGCAGATATGAAACTCTTGACTTGAACAGCCTCAAACATGGCTGCTACTTCCTTGATGGCTCTTGATCTGATCTGGAGTTGAGAATGGAACCGATCAATACACTCAAGCATCGCCCTCTTGTTTTCTTCTTGCAGAGTTAGTCCAGCATCTCTTGTCTTCTCACCTGTCATCCTCTTCTTGAACCTGGGTCTGCTCTCTACTGAAATTCTATATTGGTCTGATTTTAAAAGCGCCTGTTCAATTGCCTGCTCCACTAGATGATTCCGCTGCTCGTACAGAAAAAGTCTTAGCGTCTCTAGCTTTGTCACCACCTTGTCAAGAGTTAAGCTCTTTGTCTGAAGGTACAGCTGTGTAAGATTAACTTCTTCAAGTACATAACACCAAAAGTAGAGGTAGCACAGAAACGTGAAATTGCAGACAGCTGGTAAAAGACCTCGTGCTTTACCTCTTGTGTCTAAATTTTCATCTGGATCACACAGAGCTGCAATTGCCGCCACACATTCATCGAATTTTTCTTTCACTGCCTTTACTGCAGCATGATGAGAACTCCAGCGTGTTGTTGATAGTCTTTTTACTGAGACTCCAGTGTGGTCCATTAAAATATCCCATCGGTGAGTGGAACAGCAAAGAAGAAAAATATTGCCTCAAGAGTTCCAAAAAAAGTCACGCACGACGCATTTTCAGCAAAAGAGTGTTGACCGCACAAGTTAAGCGAATGGTCCACACATCCATTAAAAATAGCTTTCCTGTTCTTTCTTTTCAAAATGGCTTGTACACCCCCATGGATTCCAGTCATATTCGCTGCATTATCATAACCTTGAGCGCGGCACATCATAATGTCGAGTCCATCGCTTTCCAGATTTTTAATAATATCAGAACAGAGGTCATCAGCTTTTTTTCCCTTTAAAGGGAAAAATCCTAGAAACACTTCTTTTACTTCAACTTTTCTATTGTGAATTTTTACATAATCTGATCACTTCGGACATTTGGTCAGTGTGTGATGTGTCAGGTGTGCTATCGAACATCATCCCAAAATACCTGGCAGATTTTATATCCATGACAAGCTTCTCCTTCACATGATTTGCTAGAACATGTATAAACTCATTCTGAGTTTTTGGTGCAAGATAAGATACTGATGCTTTGAGTTTACATGTGCTTTGCTTTAATCTCATTAGGTGCTCTTTCAGCACTGGGTCATATTTAGAAAGCATCTCAACCATTTCAAGAAAGTTTCCTTTATTCCAAGAAGATTCATCTTCATTGTGGCCCTGGAATGGCAGATTTTGCTTGGCAAGAAACAATGTAATATCGAGCAACTTGTGCAAGATGTCTCTCCACTTTTTCTTCTCTATGCCCATCAAATCAATACTTTCGGCGTCAATTGTTTTGTGCAGTCTTAGTCCTGCTGCCAATGTTTTCCATTTTTCAAAGGAACGTAAGTGCACTTCGGATGTCTCATGATTATGTACTTTCGGGCTCAGTTTCCACCACATCTGAAACCCAGTCACAAATTTGGATGAAGTATCTGTAGCATTAACGGCAAAGAGTCGGCAGCAAAAACAATATAATTTCTCACTGACGAGTGAGTAAACCATCCATGATCGCAACAGTTTCTCACCATTTGGCATCACCTTGTAAAACCACTCTTTTGATAGCTGGCGAACATCTCCTTTTGCTTTTGGATCTTGCCTTGTCGCAATTCTGAAAGGGCCATCTTTGTTCTGGAGAGAAGCACTACCTCTTTTGATGATTTCAACTCGCAAATGATATGGAACTGGTATATTCCAAAAAGAAGCATCATCTAAAATATTCCACTTTTCCCCCTTAACCTCATTCATCATGTCATTTACAGTATCATGGTTAGAGTCACTTTCAGTCCACTCTTCTGCTTCAAATTCATCCATTTCCTTTCCTTGTTTTTCTGCTTCATTTTCTTCTATTTCAACTCCTTCCTGTTCTGCATAATGCATACCAGCATCAGAATAATTAGCGTTATCAATTGGTAGCTGAGGAACTGTCTTTTGATGAACCCTGACCATCATCTGGTCTCTTGACATAGTGAAGCATAGATCCGCATACTTTTGAAAGTGATTCAATTTTTTTCTTTTTTGCTCTTCTTTGCTGGCATCTACTTGGCCTCTTTGATTTATGTATTCCATGTGACATGATATAATATCCTTGAACAATAAAAAATAAAAATAAAATAAATAATTTGAAAATTGATTAAATTTAACTTTTTTTAATTATTTAATTGCTAAAACAAATTGTATTTGAAAATCTTTTTACACAGAAAAATTA
>JAFIDM010050588.1:1025-15157 GCA_023159025.1 Thereuonema tuberculata | reverse complement strand
ATTAAGTGCTGCTTATCCTCTTTCTATATGCTTCTGGTTTAAGCCAGCTATAATAGTTGTTTCCCTATTTGTAGAAACTTTTCCATAGTCAAAGTTTTTCGATTTTTTTCACAGATTATTATACATTTTGCCGAGAATAACTGTTACTATAAAAGTAACATTTCTGCAGATACTATTATTTGGAAACATCCACCGTAAAACCAAGTGAAAGTTGTGGACAGAGAGTTAACCTATAGAGAATTAGCATAAGTTGGAAACAGCAAACATGGATTTTAGACAGCTACTGTAATTTTGCGATAGCCAGTATTGTTTATAAATCAATCAAATGAATGAGATAGCTCGATAACCTATTGAAAGTGGTAGAGAGCTAGCATAATTTTGAGACACCTTGTATGAATAGGAGACAGTTACTGTACAAAGGAGAGAACGAGTGAAACTGGGATTCGATTTATTAAAGTGGGAAAGTTAAAATTTCCTTAGAGAGTTAGAATAAGTTGGAGGCAACAAGTAATACTTGAAGGGGTCCATATAATTTTAATATAATGTAATAGAATTTAAAGCATAGAAAAATGACAGAAATAAAAAATAGTTGAGCTTTTGTCGGTGAGAGTTTGGGATGGTCCGTTTCGTCCATTTTAGGGACTCTTCAACCAAACCCACTCATCAGATGAAATGCTCAGATAGTGCAAAGTGATAAGAAAAACCACACCCGCTTGCGGCCGTGGCTCCCTTCCCAAAAGAAAACGCATTTAAAAAAGAAAACAAAAGACGCAAAACTTTTAATCCTGACCTGCGAAACCGTCAGGCGCAAAGGAATCAACTTATAATTTGCTAGGCTCGTCTGTCTGTCTGTCTGTCTGTAACTCGATATAATTGAGCTATTAAGATAGATCCAAGGTTCTCAATGGTACCATTGAATCAAGGGTACTCAAATTGGATGAAATATTAGCTCATTTTGTCATTCCATGTGGTAGCCATGAAATTTGAACTAAAATTCTAACAAAACAAACGTTCAAACGCAAATAATTTTCTTATCACTGCACCGATTTTAATGAAATTTGGCATACTTACTCAGTTTTTTACGCTGATTTTGAAACTCAAAACCATTGTTGCCGTAGAAGCTTCGTTCACAAGTTAACGCAGTATTTAGATTATACAAAGGTGAGTTTCAAATGCCTTTCGGTGTTATGAGTAAATAATAATTATTCTTTAGATAAATTAAACTTTAGATATGGTTGGTAGTTCGTTTTTCGTTTTGGGTGGAAAATGATCCTTTAGATTAAACTCTCAGAATCTATATTACAGATGTACAGGTAAGAAGTATACGTAAAAAGACCTGATAAACATTAAAAAAAAAATTCAAATCAAATCATCAATCGAATCAAATATATATATATATATATATACATATAAATTGGCTAAGTTCGTTTATCTGTCTGTCGGTCTGTCTGTCTATAACTCGATATAATTAAGCTATTAAGGTAGATCCAACGGTTCTCAATGGTGCCATTGAATCAAGGATACTCAAATTGAATGAAAATTTTAGTTCATTTTGTCATTCCATGTTGTTTCCATGAAATTTTATTCTTGGAAACTGACCTTGACAACTGAAATTTTAACAAAACATACGCTCAAAACCAAATAATTTTGTTACCACTGCAATTAATATAAAGCATAGAAAAATGATATCCTTCCTTAGGTGCCTTCTCCCACAGGGAGGTTGGCGATCAGCATGTACCACAGATCTCTATCTCTTGAAACATGTATGATGTCCTGAGCATTAAGTCCAGTCCACTCACGCAGGTCATCCATCCATCTTCTTCTTCTTCTCCCAACGCTTCTCTTCCCTTCTATCTTTCCCTCAAGTGTCAATTTAGATATCTCATATTTGACATCTCTCTGTATGTGCCCACAATAGGCAAGTTTTCTTTGGTGTATCAGTTAAATGATATAGAAATAAAAAATCTGAGCTTTCATCGGTGAGTGTTTGGGACAGCTCATTTCTTTCTTTTAGGGACTCGTCAGCCAAATCCAGAAGAAGGTGTGGTTACACCTGCTGCTGCAGCTACTCTGTCTTGAATTCTAATTATTCTAAAGATATAAGAGCTTCTCCATTAACTAATTCCCTGCGAAAATACACTTCTACTTGCACTATAATTTCAAGTGCGTTATACGTATAGGCTATAACAAGAAAAATAAGGATAAAAACGCCACATTCAAAGGATTAACTGACCTATTTTGTTTTTGAGGTTTTTTTTTATTCACGACCATATTTTTTGTTTAATTTTGTCGTTTTTTTTTCTTTGATTCCACTGAGCTATGAGTACTGGGCGAATCCAGCTGACGGAAGGTATGAACCTCGAAACTGTCTGTCTTGGGTTCCGGATACGAAATTGTCAAAACTCAGTGAATCTTTCAAATGTATGCGTTTTTACCCTTACTTTTCTTGATATAGAAATATTCTAATCCAAGCAATGGCTTTATTTTTTTGACAAACTAAGAGCTAATTAATATTCACCTATAATTAATTTTATGAAGCTCTTAGGGAATAATTCAAAAACATAAGATGACTTCAAAGCAGTGTGGAGAATGCTTGGTGATATCAGCTACACATGAATAAATAAAACGAAGGAATGAAAGTGTTTAATCAAATATATTGGTGTTTTCAAAATACAATAATTAATATTTCACATAGAATAATGATATGCTATTCTTTTTGTAATGTTTTAGGGGAAAGTCGGGTAAGATGACGAAGCGTGTAAGATGACGAACTCGGTATTTCTCCGACGCATTCGTAGATAGGAGCACTGTCCAAGCACTTTCTGAGACTCAGGTGATTAATAACGAAGTTCACTGCAAGGGATGTTGGGCCAGAATGTTTTGCGAGCAGTAGCGACTAAGATGTGTTTGTTTCCCTTGCGTTTGTAATTTTTGGACTTCACAGCGTAAGGAATTATTAGAGTACGTCAAGTTGTTTTTGCTCTTTCATAAAATATTCTCAAAATACAACTCATAATGTAAAGAACCATGTGTGGTGTAGGTTGTTTACGATAAGCTACGGTAATGATAAATAAGTTCTAAACCAAATTGGCGGCGTGGGGTAAGATGACGAATGGCAGGGCGGGTAAGATGACGAGAAGTTTGCTTAGTTTGTCATCTTACCCAACATGTTTTTGAGTAGCTTTTATGAATAGCTTTTGTCTTATTTTAAAAATTGGTTTTGAAACTGAATTTTAGTTGCAGTTATTTTGTTCTTTTATTTTAAATCCTCATGTATGACTGTTTATCTATGAATGTTTTAGGTATTATAAACAACCTGCCACGAAATTATACAAGGAAAACTGACAGGGGAAAGTAGAATAAGGCGACAATGAATGCAGCTATTACTGAAGTAAAAGATAAAACCTCAAGTGTAAATGCTGCAGAAAAGAAACATAACGTGCCAGAGCCAACAATAATGTTCTTCTAAATTTTTGTTGTACCTAATTCTTCAAAGTTTTGTTACGAGCATTATATTATTGTATTTTCAGTGTTTCATCTTTGACTTTTTTACTTCATGCCTCACGTTAGTAAGTGAAGTTGTTTCTCTTCATTTTTAAAATAAAATGTTTCTATCTTAATGTATTACTATTATCTGTTCGTCATCTTACCCACCCCCCTTCGTCATCTTACCCCTTAGGTAAGATGACCTAAGGTCTCTTTTTTTTGGTGAAATAGTTTTCATAATTCGAGATGGTAAAACAGCGTTTCATATTTTTTTATTAAACATAAAGGTTACAAGAAGTCTCCTTTCAAGTTTCAGGTTTTTAAACGATTTACTAAGCCGAGGGACAATCTCTGAAGCTTAAGTTCGTCATCTTACCCTACCTTACCCTATATTTGAATATTAAATAATACGTAGGACAATCATTAATTTGATTTGAATACCTCTGTAGAATAGAAGCTGACTTTGCATTTTTTTACAGTTCTTACCATTGTTATAATATCTCGTACACTTTTAAAAAAAACTATTACTTTGAAAAAGATTGAAAAGGTTTCAAATGTAATAAGAAAATCAGGAATTTTCTAGAAATTGTGAAAACATAACAGCTTAAAGAAATTCTTATTAATTCTGAAGATATTTAAGGAATAGCTTGTAATCAACTTTAGCTTTAGAAACCTAATCAACTATTTCTTCTGATGGATTTTCAGAATCAAATAAAGTAAAATGTCGTACAATTTGATGCTGGTAACCAGAAATGAAGTATTTGGCATTGATTATTAATAATAATCTAATCTAGGAGCAGATATGATTGACAAATCCTCAATCGTGCTTTCAATGTAGAGAACACAACTGAACTTCAAAAATATTTGTATCCTTGTCTAAATTGCATTCAATTGAAAAGTATTTTATACATAAAATTTCAATTAGAAGATTAACAATCTTTAAAAATTAAGCTATACGAAAAAGAAATAAAGTTGTTTAAAAACAATTCTTATAGTCGTATTTTTTACTTTTTACCATATAAAGGTAGAGCGAGTTTCAAGAAGAAATAAACCATGCTCAGATGCAGTCACTATAGCCAAATGTAGAAGTGAATGCTACGAGAAGAAACTAGAAAACAAAGTGCCATGTCGGTAAGTACATTATTCAGTTATTATTATATTTTTTTACTAAAGCCAAAAATCGTTTTTTTGCTTAATGGTTAAGCAAAATATTAAAATACTTAAACATAAACTTGAAATTTTCAGTACAATTTGAACTTTCTAAAATAATTTTAATACAATAGATTCTGAATGGTTTAGAATTGTTTGATGAATTGCAAATTTTACTGAAGTTAAACAGAAAAATCTACAGCAACTAATTTTCTAATTTTATTTTATATTAACTAACTGATAGAGAATTCTTTGTACAGTTTTTGTAATTTCGATTACGAAAAATAAAGTCACTATTCTGCTTATTAAATATTCATTGAAGTTACAGTGCAAACAAAAAAAAAAGAAATTGAAATTCATACTATTAAAAAATAATCAGAATGATGCTTTCTATACTGCTTTGTATTATTAATATTCATAAATTTAACTGCTTTGTATTATTAACATTCATAAATTTTAACTAAAGATAGACAAAAAAGTCTCATTTATGTTTAAGATGTAGTAACAGGCGACTGTCAAGTTTTTAGATTAATTCTAAATTAATTTTAAATTCTAGATTAATTCTAACGTCAATGTAAAAAACATTATTTGAAAAAGAAATATTGTAGGGATAATCTTATATGAAGATCTCTATGTTAGCTCCAGGATTTTTTAATTGTTGTTTCTCCCAGTCAAGGATTTGCATGCATCTGTTTAGTAAAACCTGTTTCTACTAAAAAGTTTGTTTCGCTTTTTCAATTAGGAATTTTTTTTAAAAACAATGCCCCAAAAATTGTAAATTTAGCAATATTTGCAATTTAGTTAATTTAATACAAAAAAAAAATTAAATTTCAGTATTTAATGTCTTGAACATGTAAGATTAGCCCAAATACACCTTTAGTCTCCTAATTAAAGAAGTGAAAATGACTTCTTTACCAGACAGCTTTAATATATGGCTCGAATTAAACTTGTCCATTACTATAAAATTGCAGGTGACACGCCTAATGAAGTCAGTATTTTTTTATTACTCTTAATCATATACTTTGATATTTTGAATGCTTAAATGCTTAAGACTCTAAAAGGAGCGCATGCTTCAGGGAGTAAAGACGTGCAGAAGTTCGCTCCGGTGATTTTCCATTCAGGATAAAATTTCCATCGACAACTCAATTTCAACATAGATTCCACTACATTCTACAATAAAACAAGTAACAAATGAGTGAGTACGTTAAATTAAAAATCAAATGTATAATTTGTAACAAGCTATTAAAATTAGAAGAATTAAGATGTCTGAGTTGCGGCGCTGAACAACACGTGAACTGCGCCACAGAAAGTGAATTATCAGACTATGGAACTCCATCAAAAAGAAAACAATGGAAGTGCGCGAAATGCAATAGAATAACAGTGAGAAACAAAAGAATGGAAAATGACTCCAAATTAGAAGAAGAAAAAATACAGTCGAATCCTGCTTCAAGTCAAAAAACACCAGCTGTCCCTATAGCCAAAATAGACCTACCCAACACATTTCAAGACCAGAATCTAATTGAATGAAATTGTAGAAATTAGGAAATCAATTAATTTCGTAAGTAAGCAATATTAAGACATCTTCAGCAAATTACAAAATTATCAAAATAATCAAAAGAGCATAATGGAAAACATGGAAGTTATTGAAAATGATAAAAACCGTCAAAATGAAAAAATATTGCAATTACAAGAAACAGTTCAAAAATTGGAATTACAACAAAGGAAAAATAACATAGAAATTGTTGGAGTAGAAGAAAAAGAAAACGAAAATTTAAATGAATTAATACAAGTCACTGAGAAGCGCTTAACATACGAAACCCCTCAGACAAAATAGACTAGCTCATAGATACGGCAAAACAAATACTAACAAATCCAGATCAATCATAGTAAAATTCATTAACAGAAAAGATAGAGACTTCTGGCTTACGCAATACAAACATAATATAAATTTAACAAATATGAAAATCTTCAACAACAATAATAAGAACAAAATATACATAAATGAAAACTTAACTCAAAACTTGAAAAACCTGTTATGGAAAACAAAAATGGAAGCTAAATCAAGAAATTATTAATTTGTTTGGATAAAGAATAACAAAATCCTAATAAGAAAAAGCGAAAACACAAGAATTATGAATATTAAATGTGAAGAGGATTTTGAAAGAATGTAAAAAAACAAAAACAAACAAACAATGATGATGGATAGTTATAACCAAGTAGAATTAGGTAAACTAAATATTATAGAGAATAAAAGCACATGGAACCCTAAACATAATAATAATAATAATATTCTTTTCTTAAATATAAGAAGTTTAAGGTCTAACTTTGCATATCTAAGGGCTAATATAGATAAAAAAATAACATATATAGATATAATAATATTCGTAGAGGTGAATATAAAGGAGGAGGAAGCCTTTTTATACAATATAAAAAGAGTTTAAAAAATAACAAAAATTAAGAATAAATTCTAGAGGAGGAGGCATAATGATATGGTATAGGGAAAAATATAATATCCTAACAAAAAATAAAGATAATATAATACACGAAAATTTAATTTGCACTTTTAAAAAAAATTCACTCCTATCAAAAGAATTAATTATATATATAATATACAAACCTCCACTAACGAACAAAAATAAATTTATCAAAGAAATAAAAGAAAATATAAATCACATAAAAGAAAATGGAAAAAAAAATCTAATATGTAATGGTGAAACAAACATAAATATAGATGAAAAAATTAATAACAAAATAAGTATAGAATATAAAAACATGTTTTATAATCTTGGATATTTCAATAATGTATACAAAACAACAAGATCAGTAAAAACTACTAAATCAAGTACTAACACTTGTATTGATCTCGAATGCAGAAGATATTGATATTTACGCAAATATAATACAATGGGACATTTATGACCACTATGATATCCTACTTGAAATTGAAAAGAAAGAATTACAAATAAAACAAACTGAAAAAAATAATAAAGAGAAAAATAATGTAAAAATAGATATAGAGAAACTAAACAAAGAACTGAAAACTTTAGTAGAAGAAATAATAAAGAAAAATGAAGAAGATCCAAATAAAATAATAAATAAGTTAAATAAAATAATAAAAAAAGCAAAATATAAAATAAAAAGAGAAACATTAAAAGAAAAAAGTAGAAAGGATATACAGTAAAACATCGTTAAGTCGTCACTCAAGGGACCAAACATTTTTGACGACTTAAGCGGAGTGACGACTTAGGCGGAGTGGGAATTTTTGAAAAAAAAAAGCAAACAAAAAAACACTGAAATACAGTATTTTCATGAATTGCTGTAGGATTCGGTGAGAAAAATAAGATTTTCAGAAATCAATACATGCAAATGAGTGGAAAGTAAAAAAAAAATATATTTTTTATAGTTATCACATTACAATCGTTTTAAAAGAAAGGCAATGTCTGTCTTTGAAACGTTCCAGCCAACCATTGCTGCTGCCAAAATCTTCAATGTTCAACTCCTTAGCAATTTCCATGGCTTTTTCTTTGAGAATCACGGCAGAAATCGGCACATTTTGCGATCTTGAATGTTTTAGCCATCGAACTAGCTAAAACCTCCTCGATCTCGTCAAACTTCGATTTCCTCATTCTCTTTCTTTTGTCTTTGCAGGCAGCTTCTTCAATTACTTGTTTCGATGAAAGAATATCGTTTAGTGTAGCCCTGGGAATACGATGTTCTTTGGCAAAAGCTGTTTTCGAAACATTTGATTTTTCAAAAAGTGCAATTAAGTGTTTTTCTTTAAAACATAACGAGATAAGTTTTCGTTTCCCTGACATGTTACAAATGTAATCGAACCACGAAATTGCAAGATAAAAAATAGCCGTTACAGCGGAGCTTACTCGCTATGAAATGAAATCACACTCAGTAGCGGTCACGAAAAACGTTTACACTTGACAAGAGTCGCAGCGATAAGTGTGTAATTTCCCAAGTGAATTTCCCACGTGAAAATTCCCCGTAAAGGCTAGGCTTTCTTAGAGTGAAGGGGCGGGGCTGAAAAGATAGCAGGCAAAATTGAGAATAAAGATGCTTTTCGCCATTTTTGAGAGTGACGAGTTATCCGGAGTAGAATTAAATTTGGTGACGAGTAAAAGAGGGTTATTTTACATTATTGTCTATGAGACCTTGTCGGGACCAAAGGAAAACGACGACTTTAACGGAGTGACGACTTCTCCGGGTGACGACTTAACGAGGTTTTACTGTGTATGAGACAGATAATACAGAATACAAAAAAAATTGGATGAACCCACAGTTGATGAAACAGATTCAAGAAAAAAATAACTTATATAAGAGATACATAAAAAATAAAAACAACACAAAATTGGAAATAGAATATAAGAAAAAAAGAAATTGGTTAAAAAAATCAAATTAAAAAACAAAAAAATAAATACTTTAGAAAATTAATTAAAGGTGATCTTAACGCCAATATAAATGTGTGGAAAATTATAAATAATGATATAATAAGAAAACAGAAAAAAAATAATGAAACAAATGAATTAAAAGTATTGTTAGAAAATTATGATATTAAAAAATTATTTTGTAAATTGAGTAAAATTTTTACTCAAAATGTTTATGAAAGTAATGAAGAATTAAAGAAAAGAAAAATAGAAAATGAAGAACAGGAATCAGAAAAAAACTCAATGGTTTTAATGTTGCCAAATAGAAAAGATATAATTGAAATAATAAACAATAAAAAAAAAAATCATTCATATGGTCCAGATGGAATAAAATTAATTGATATAAACAGTATAAAAGAAACAATATCTATCTTTCTCGAAATACTTTTTCAAAAAATTTATAAACAGGTATATACCCAAATGCATAGAAAATAACATATACAATACCAATATATAAGGGAGGAAGTTCCAATAATCTAAATAACTATAGACCTATTTCACTAATTTGAAATATTTCTAAAATATTAGAAAGTTATTTAGCAAAAAGTATTTATGACTACGTAAGTAAAAGGAAGCTATTAAATCGAAATCAGTATGCATATCAAAGAAATAAAGGAACAATAAATTTATTGAATCATGTTAAGCTGGGCGAACATGTAGCAATTTGCGGCAATATTGTGGGACAATATTGCCCCTTTTCATTGCTGACAACCGTTTGCAGCAATAAAAATGAACAATATTGTCCAAGATTGCCCATTTCAAGACAATTGAGATTGTCGGAAAAAAAAGGAACAATTTTAGTTGTCGCAACGTATTGCTGGAACGAGAGCGAATCACATGAACGGATGAAATCACGTGACAATGCTGACGTCGAAGGAGGCGGGACTTTGAACATCGGAAATTCAGTCACTCACGCCGGCCATTTTCTTTGAGAAACAAGGCTTAAAATCAGCAAAATGGTTCGGCCCAAAACAGATAATTCCAACAACAACATTTTGTCAATTGATAATGAAAGAATCGTAATTGATTTCTACAGAGGGACGGCGTTTAATACTATAGCAATTCTGTACGAAAACACGCTCTCTCTTTAGCTCTCCCTAGTGTGAAGCGCCGTAACCATCAATTGTCAGGACAATATTCGTTTCGGAAAAACTACCCGTGTTCACGCATGATCTGAACTGACAACGGTTGTCGGCAATAAAAAGGGGCAATATTGTCCCACAATATTGCCGCAGATTGCTACGTGTTCGCCCAGCTTTAATGGAAATATAAACAAATCATTAAACAATAGAGAAATAATATACATAGCGTTTATTGACTTTAGTAGAGCATTTGATTCTATAGATCATAAAAGTTTATTACAAAAAATTAAACAAATGGGAATAAGAGGGAACATATATAAAATGATAGAAAATTATTTGAGAGATAGAAAATTTAGAATTAAAATTGGAAAAATGTAAGTAAACTATTTAACTCCAAAAGAGGAATTCCACAAGGCTGAAACTTAGGTCCTCTCTTATTTAATATTATATAAACTCAATATGCAAAAATATAAAAAATTCAGAGGTTTTTCTATACGCTGTTGACGTAATATTAATAACAACAGACAAAAACCAACTTCAAGTCCAAGATAATATACAAAAAGATCTAAATAATATAAATAAATGGTCATTTAAAAATAAAATGACAGTAAATGGAGAAAAAACAAAAATAATGATAATCAAAAACAAAAATAAGAAAATAAATAACAATGTAATCATTAATCTACATAAAATAGAATGTCCAAATATAGAACAGAATAACAATATCTTAACGAAAGATTGTAACTGCAAAAGAATAGAAATTGTCTCAGCTTATAAATATTTAGGAATTAATATAGATAACAAATTCTGCTGGAATGAACAGTATGGTTATGTGATAAGGAAGCTGAGCTCATATGCTTTTCTCTTTTATCACATTAGGGATGCTATTCCGTTTAGACAAAAGCTCATTGTATACAAATCCCTTGTAGACTCAATCTTGGATTATGGGTTGGAATGTTGGATAAATATGAACAAACAACAAATAGAAAATATTAATAAAAAAAACATTAAAAATATTTAATAATGTTTATAAAAATTATAAATACAAATCAAAAAATGAACAATTAAGGATAAGAAAAAAAAATAAAATATTAAAAATAAATGAAAAATTTATATATAAAACAATAATTAAAAACTATTTTGAAGTGGAAAGAGAAATAAATTACCAACAAGGAGTATTAAAAACTAGATGTAATTGGAATAAAATATTTAAAATAGAAAGAATTAAAAATAATTATGGATATAGATTAGATAATTATATAAAATATAAAATATTTAAACAAATAGATCCTAATAAAAAAAATTATGTAACTTTTAAGCAAATAAAACAAAATATAATTTCAGATGTGATAGATGGAAAAATTAAGTATTAATTAATAACTTTTTTAAAAAAATATATTAAAATGCTCAATTCCTATAACACGGTATTAGGTATACCGCTTATAAGTATATCTAATAGGATTGAAAAACATTAAAAAAAAAAAAAAGGTCTCAAACTGTTAACTCTTCTAACGATGGGAAAATGGAAGGAAATTCTGAACTTACTGCAGTAACAGAAAATTTAAGAGTTCTTTAAGACGAGATGTAGAATTAATTACAATAATCATGTAGTTGAATAATACGACAAAAGATTCACAATTTCTGTTGAAGAAAGTTTGTGTACATGATAATTGAATATAATTTTGAAGTCACTTGTTTCACTATTAATGCATCCAATAATTTATCAGTTACTTTATTTAATATAGCACAAGTGTTTATAAGTTAATTAGATTTGGAATTCTCCAATTGAAATTTTGATTGACAGTCATAAATAGACAGATTACTTTCGATTGGATCTTTATTCTCATTCAAAGCGAATATGTTATTTGGGCTCGAGAGAAATGTATAACTATATAAAGAAATGGTAAAATTAGGAGCACATATTCATACGATACTATCAGTAGGAAGTAATGATAAAGTAATGGAAATCATAAATGAGAACTGACATTTATTTTATCGGTTGTTGAATGCTCTTTGAATAAATCCATTCGAATAAGTTTAAGCCAGTCCCACAGTTTCGCCTGAAAGAACGAGAAGTGGAAAGCGTAAGAAAAACTTTTTGGGCAAATATTTTTCAAAGAATTTTCAGAAAAATATTTGAGAATTAATAAACTTAAATGTTCGAAACGGTTCTTCATTCCTTTTTTCATGCTCAAAGACCGTTGAGCTTGAAAAAGGAACGAAGAATCGTTTCGAAAATTAGCGTTTTCTAAATAATTTATTTGAGAGAAGAATTACGTTTTATTCAATACAATGAAAAAGACTGAATTAGGTGAACGCCTCTTGACTGAAACACAACAGCAAAAGTGTTTTGCATTTGCAAAAGAACAATTGGCAGCAGGATTACCTCTCTAATGAGTTACAGCAATTCCCACATGCTTTGGTCCTGACACCTCAATCCCAAGCTTATAGACTTGCAGTGGAGGTGAAATGATGATGATTTTTCTCTTGATCTTCCTGGATTATTCTCATAATAAACACATCCACTTTACTTCAGTACAGCGTCTTTGAAATGCAGCACCTACATTAAGTTGATGACCTGAGAATTAGTGAAAATACGGTTTTGTGGTTGAATGAATGCCGTCCTATAGCCGCTGAGGGAGCAACGAAACACCACTCGGAAATCGTATCAACAACTGTATCAATTTTACAGAGGATGTATCGTGAGCTTGACAGAATCAAGTTGGACATTTCATTCTATTGTCCGCCACTTGAGTAGCGGTGGTGCAGTAACGAGATGCTACTGGCAGCATTGGTTCGTTATAAGCGCACACACCCCTCAGGAGGGCAGTGTTCGGCCGAAAGTAGCTACTAGCAGAAAAGATCATAAGATCGTGAGATTGACCCTCAGGATATCAACAGTTTCCCTAAATGCCCTCCGAGGAGAGTTCATGGCATCCCGCAGTCTGTTGTGTCACGACGAGTTTCAGAAGGCTGGCAGAGGCTGGATTGCGATGCCGGCGTCCGTTACGAAGACTACAATCGACTCCGTAGCATCGCCGTTACGGTCTGCAGTGGTGTCACGCCAGAGTAGCGTGGAATGTAACTGATTGGGGTCGTATAGTGTTTAGTGACGAATCTAGGTTCTCACTTGGAGCCGATGACCGCCCAATGCGTAAGTGGAGACAACCAGGCCAAAGCACCTCATCTCAACTAACTTTGGAGCTTAACACGGCCATCAAACCTAACGTCCTCGATTGGGAAGCCATTGCATATTACATCCGGTCACCCTTAGCTGTCCTTCGGAGTACTGTCACAGCACAACGATACGTCCAGGACATCCTGCGACCTGTCGTTTTGCCTAAGTTGTGAGGTCTTCTAAGAGTCTTTTTTTAGCAGGTTAACGCCCGATCGCGTACAGCGAATATCTGTAAAGAGTGTCTAAGTAGTGTTCCTTGGCCTGCCATAACACCAGACTTATCACCTACAGAACATGTCTGGGACAAATTGGGACGGCGATTATAGTCACCCCGTCATTTGAACAAACTGGTCCAGCAGGTTCAAGACATTTGGATGATTTTTCCACAGGACACTATTAGACGTTTATTTGATCAGTGTCACACCGTATATCCTCACCGAGTATCGTCGTAAGAGGTGGCCACACAACATACTGACATGTATCGATTCTAGGCTTGTTCCGAAGTAAATAAATGCATTTCTCTCAGTTTTCTGGAGTCATTTTCTTTCTACAAATGTCGTGTTTCGTCATGATCACGCTATTTTTCCAATTGCGTCGTTTTTTTGTTTGTCATAGAATGTATGTTCAAAAATAGAAGCTGCAGTTGTATTGAATTATCTTAGTGATTTTAAGTCATGAGTCCTAATAAGGACGAAATGGTCCATCCCAGTCTCTTCCCGATGACAAATCAGGGTGCGAATCCTTTCTTATAGCGTTGTGCCTCGTCTACTTGCTTAATTCTTTGAATCATTGGGCACGTTAAAT
>JAFIDM010050587.1:3189-15159 GCA_023159025.1 Thereuonema tuberculata | reverse complement strand
CTCTTCCATTCTTTTCCTCCACTCTCTCATTACTTTCTCCAGCACACAGTTGAAGAGCAATGGGGAAAGCCCATCTCCATGTCTTACTCCTGTTTTCACCTCAAATGGTTAATTGAAACATCTAATAATAGTGATAGTTTTGATCAGTGAGTCAGTGAATACTGTTCATTACTAACACTATGTTTAAATTTACTAAATGTAGGCTGCATGAAAATACAATAAAAAAGTAGGCTTTCAGACCGATCAAAAATCACAGAATACAACTTAGAAAAAAAAGATTTTGAAAATTCAGATGACATACTAATGTAGCATGTAAATTATTCATTAAAAATACATAATAAAGAATGATAACAGATGAAGGAAACTACTTTTTAAAAATTACATACATACTTTACTCGTATTATTTTCAAAGTTTAAAAATGCTACAATTTGAAATAATAGAGATTGAAGCTTATTCTTTGATTTGAGTTCTTTTTCCTAAAGTTCTTAATGTTCAAAAGTGATATTTCGAAAATCAAACAAAAAACAAAACTTCCTCAGAAATTCCTCAGAATTATGAGCTAATTTAGGCTTTGTCTGAAGATTTAAAACATTACAAAAGAAAAATTTAAGATATTTATGAAGTAAGATCAAGAATAAAAGATCTTATATTACATTCTAGTAATTTTTTAAGTATAGTATCTTCACGAAATTCCTACGAAATTATTCTTATTACAACAACTTTTCTTAAGACTTGATGAGTGTTGTATATTCTAACCCGTAATTGATGTACGAAACTGGAATTGTAGGGAAGAATTGGTCGCTCTTCCACAATTGCTTAAGTAATGGTAAGGAAATATAAACATCTATAATTCAAAAAAGGAAGAATCTCAAAAAGATGTCGATGGCTTAGCGCAAAAGTAGCGAATATCCAAGAAGCAAGTTTTGAGAAAAAGCTGAATTAGTGGGGAAAATGAGTACTTTTTCGCTAGTTTAGGTCCTAAAATCATAGGAAATATGCCATTTTGAAAGATTTGCTAGTTTTGCCCTACAAGAAGGCTCTTCAAGATACCTATTCGCCACAAAATTCTAATTTTGTGTTTACTGGATATTCGCTACTTTTGCGCTAAGCCATCGATGTCTTCTTCGTCTTCTTTCACTTCAACATCTAGAACAACGGTGAACAACCTTTGGAAGTCTGAGGGCCAATATATTTATAAGAAGTTCTGTTGAAGAACCGCAGCGTTCCATCCATCAAACCCCCAACCCTTACTAATTAGTGATTTGATAATGTAATTTATGAAAATAATTAATAATAATACATGTAATTTACATAAACGTCTTTCCAGTTAATGATTTGACAGTGCCATTTTGTAATGATAATTAGTAATAAATGTTATACATAAACTTCAAATTATCATATAATGTGCTATTTGATAATTTGAAGTCGCTATTGCAAGTTGCTATTGTGACATTTTTCAATGTATCTGTTGGCAGCAATTTAAAGGCTCAAATTTAATTTTAATATAAACAAATAAGATTTTACATGTACTGTTCATAGTTATGAAGTCAATTTCAAAGCCCTGAATATTTTGCTAACTTAAATAATACAAAAATTATAATACACACGACCAAGGTTTCAATTACTTGTGGACCGTAACTATTTTCAAGTTAATATAAAAGAAAAGTCGGTTTTTAAAGTGATTATATAAAAACTATAAACCAATGAAACAGCAATGTGATCCTTGCGTCTCTGTAGCGGGGTGCTGACATCTCATTAGCATACAGTCATGGAAGCTTGGGGAACCTTGTGGACAGAATTAGAACTAAAGATGTAACAGTTCCACGTGTTGATCAGTGCTGCTTAACATTACACCTTTCAGATCGTGGCAAGAATATAATCTACTACAGAACTCTGAAAGTAAAAAGATAAAATGAAAATAAAGAGAATAAAATTTTATTTAAAAAGCGAGAAATCAAAGGCAGCACCTGAATAAATTGAAATTGCCTCTCTTGTTCGATTAAAGGGAAGAAGTTGGGAACAGCTGTTTCGTCCTTCATCGGACTCTTCAGCTTAACCCCGCCTTCAACGATAAAAGAACCAGAGAGGCAAGATCTTAAGTGAGGATCACCGTCACACCTGACAGTGACCTCTCAAAAGCACGAAGGACAAGAAATTAATTGGGGTGCCAACTCAGCACCACCAATAACCTTTTCCTGCGTTCAGCAGGCAAAAAAGAAATAAACTAAGAAAAAGAAATTCCAAATCGGAATACCAAACAAAAGCAAAAGCTAAACAAAATCATTTAACGTGCTGTGAAAAATTGCTTAAAAAGCGAGAAATCAAAGGCAGCACCTGAATAAATTGAAATTGCCTTTGAAGAGAATTTAATTTTAAGTTTGACACTACAGGACCGCTGCAAATATATCGGCGAGCCGCATGCGGCCCAATGAAAGGCCACGGGTTCTGCACCCCTGGTCTAGAATAATCCAAATGCTGAACTCGAAGGCATATTCGATGTTGTGGCTATTTCTTATCATCAGAGCAACAAGGAGAATTTTTTATTCATCAAATGCATGATTTTGATGATTCGCATTTGTTTGCATTATCAAGCATTTTGCTGTGACATGGTCATTGTTAGATATTTCGCAAGATTTGTGTTTAGTTAAAATATCTCTGTTATTCCTTTGAAAAGAGCTGAGCTGAAGCACTTTTTATTTACACCTTAATGATACCTGTGTCTTTATCTCGTTTTTCAGATTTAATGTAGGATTCTTTATGTTTCTGTTTTTTTTTTCTTGAGTGAGTGCTCAAATCAATGTTTTTGAAATTGAATTGATAGGAAATCATATATAAAATTGAAAAATAACAGTGTAAAATAATTGGTTTGTATTGTTTTATTTCTTGCAGACTGCGAATCTTCGAAGATGACGCTATGGTTGCAGATTCAGGAAATTCTTTGACAATACTCTGAATGGAGGTCGTTTAGGAGTGTTCTGCTTCTCACAAGAGATGATTATCTGGTCAGACCTCGTATATCGGTGTAATGGTAAGTTGAATTTGCCAGACGTGTATTCATTTGCATTTGCAATAAATTTAACTGTAACTGATATAAAACGTAGCTATTCAAAAACAATTTCTATAATTAATTGACTAATTGAAGAATTGCATATTTTATTTACCGGTACTGTATAAACTATAAAAAAAAAGCAAAATAAACTGAGGAAAGGTTTAATGTTTTCCCAATTTCAAAAATTCCAATATGTTTCGATTTCAGAAAACTTTTCATATCAAATTCTTTTCTAGAATTAGTCAATTCTTAGTGTTTTTATCCTTTACGAGCTGTGCCCCGCGGTGTCACCCGCGTTAAATTCGGCACGATAATATTCGGTTTTCGTTGTGCAGCCAAGCCGTCCCGTCGCCGCCGCCGCCGTGACGTTTATGTTTACTGCTCCGCTCCTATTGGTCGTAGCGTGATGTTATATAGCCTACAACCTTCCTCAATAAATGGGCTATCTAATACAAAAAGAATTATCTTTTTGAATTAGAATTATCGGACTGGTAGTTCCTGAGATTAGCGCATTCAAACATACAAATTCTTCAGCTTTGTAATAGTAAATATGATTTCAAGTGACATGAATTAAAAAAAAAAGGTTCAGTAGTCTTCAAATAATTAGGGACAGCCTTCATTTTTCAATGTTCTTTTGAGCATTGGATTTCTTTTTTGTCAGGAACTAATAACGATGATGCCTACTTTTAAAATTTTGGACAAATGAAAGCTACTTTCGGTACATCAGTAACGAAGACTGAGAAATCTTTGCTATCAACCGAAGTCTGTTTCAATGTGGTTATGTATTACTGTAATACTTGCGTGGTTCATTGAAATTGATTGTACAAAAACTGAAATAGTCCCGACCTGAATTCATTCAAACAACTGTAGAATTGTTTGTTTATTACGGCATTATCTCCCCCCCCCCCTTTCCTTCCACACACACACACACACACACACACGCACACTCACGTATACAGTCTGAAAGATGTTCCATGAGGGGTCTCCGTGCTAGATGACGGTCTCTCAAGTATTAGAAATGATGTCAGGGCCTTCTGGATCCTAAAGCTTTACTGCATATATGTACGCATATGGGGCCGTCCATATATTACGTCATCGATTTTTGACCATTTTTTATCCCCCCCCCCCCCCCTTCCATCACCCTGCCGGTGGAATTTAGTGACCCCCCCCCCTCTCTCGCAAAATGACGTCATTTTTTAAAAGCTGTAAATGTGATGGATTACTTCGACAATTAAAATCCACTAAAATTGTAAAGGTAATTGTTTGAAAAGTCTTCAAATCTTCAAAATAAAATAAAAATAAACGTATAAAACCATACATTTATTGAAATAAATAGTTCTTAATTTTCGAAAAGACATGACTTCTTTTCTTTTTCATAGCCGAAAAAACAACAACAATACGTTACAAGCAAGTGGAGGAAAACGATACAGATATGAGACATTCATGAAATTGTATTGTTACAACAATACTTACAAATGCTATTCTCCTAATTCTTTAATTTTCACCTTATTTTTACAATTTGAAATACATCTATTGTTAAACTCTTTGGCCATTTCCACAATAAATTTGTTTACATTAACACCTTCATTTCTATTAATATTTATCTTTTTGGTATTTCTAATTAGTAGACTTTCCATGGTTTTTCTCGTTTTACAATCTTTTTCAATACGTACAATTTTGATTTCATTTTTTACACAATGATTTTTATTCATACAGTGTTTAGCCAATTCCGATTTCTCCTCTAATTTGTTTTTTATGTATGACACTGTATGAATAAAAATCATTGTGTAAAAAATGAAATCAAAATTGTATGTATTGAAAAAGATTGTAAAACGATAAAACCATGGAAAGTCTATTAATTAGAAATACCAAAAAGATAAATATTAATAGAAATGAAGGTGTTAATGTAAACAAATTTATTGTGGAAATGGCCAAAGAGTTTAACAATATATGTATTTCAAATTGTAAAAATAAGGTGAAAATTAAAGAATTAGGAGAATAGCATTTGTAAGTATTGTTGTAACAATACAATTTCATGAATGTCTCATATCTGTATCGTTTTCCTCTACTTGTTTGTAACGTATTGTTGTTGTTTTTTCGGCTTTGAAAAAGAAAAGAAGTCATGTCTTTTCGAAAATAAGGAACTATTTATTTCAATAAATGTATGGTTTTATACGTTTATTTTTATTTTATTTTGAAGATTTGAAGACTTTTCAATAGATAGAATGTCTAGAAGAGGGAGAATTAAGAAGACTTAAGGCAATTGTTTATTTAAAACTGTATTTTCTCATGGGGACTTCACCCATTCCTCCAAATTTTGAATCACAGGCATAGGATTGGCTACAGATTCTCCTGTTGATCTCTGCTCATCCACGTCCACCTCAGCCCACTCGACATCAAGTGCCTGCCCCGTGACGCTATCCCCAGTAGCAGAATTTTCTGTATCAATCAGTAGCAACAGTTTCATAAGCCAAAATTTCGTGCAACTCCGAACGATACAGACCCAAGCTTACAACCATAATAAACTACTGTCATTTTAAAGCAAAATTTGCATTTTAAAATATATGACCAATAATACATGCAGACAATAAATCAATATTAATACAGTTTAAAATTGAAAATTGCAGTTGATGCAAGCTAGGAGAAAAGTAATATCTGAAAGTAAGTAATACATCAGGCTAAAAGTAAAGTAATTTAAACACAGTTTAATCTTTCAAAAAACATTTTTTTGTATAACTTAGTGAAAAAATGGTAAGCATTTATCTGAATCATTAATAACTCTAACTACTTTCGAAGTAACAGCATGTTTAAAAGCAACATTTGTAGACACATGCTTAAAATGTTGAAAGTATGAAATGTTAAAATATATGATCTCATATTTTTCAACTAATGCAGCTTTCAAAAATTTGCATATATGTTTACATCCACTTTCAGGACCATTAAGCATAATAAATACACGCATATCTGATGTGACAATGTCTTTCAATGAACTATCATTACCTCTTGGTCTTTTTACCATCACATTGCTTATTGTGTGTGTGTGGTCGGTTCGCACCGAAGTGCGAGCTTCGTTGCCGAAGCATCCGTGCTCCAGGGAGCGCTAGTGTTCCCAAGACGGCGAACCCCTAGCAGACTCTCTAGAATTACAAGGGAAAGATACTGGGGTGGTTTCCCGTGGCCTTCCCCAGGACGCCATTAAGGAATGACGTCAGACCGAAGAGAAAGTGAAGAAGAGGCTACAACACAGGAAAGGAAATTTTTGAAACATCCATGCTCGCTACCGGGATTTGAACCCGGGCGCTGGCACATTGATCTCACGACAGACCGACACATGAGACCGCTCGACCACACCAGCGCGTTACATTGCTTATTACTGACCCCCAACTCCCACATATTGCCTCTGACACAGGGATTGACATACAAAACGAGAAAAATTTTAGAATAAGGGGAAATTTATGCTTCAGCCGTGCCTTAGACAACTTAAAAAGCTTTCGTAAATCACAAAGTGATTCTTCATCTCTGTTTTTAGATATTTTAAGCTGCATCGAAGAACATAGTTCTTTATATTCAAAGAAAAAAGTGTCCTTATCAATATTTATAAGGCTAAAAGGAAAGTCGCTGATATACTCTGAGAATGTCTCAGAAGTGAATGTAGATACCAAATGTTCTCCAGAAACATCCGATCGTGGATATAACAAATGATCAAAGTTAAAAAGACATCCAGCCTTTTGTATCACAGTATCAATACCTTCATTTTTTCCCTTGGTATAATGAACAAATTTTTCCAAAACGTTTGAGAGAATTTGATAAAATCCTTTAAATCACTTTTAAAATTTGAACTCAGCTGATTTTTCTCCTCTTCAGATAATTAGCTGAAGCAGTTGATCTTAATACTTTTGAGCTTACAGGTTCATTAGGTAGTGGCACACCTTGGATAAGTGCAAAATTTGAATAACTCTGTAGATGTTTTTGAATATTTGAAAAATGAATCTGAAATTTTTTCCAAGAATTGAAACGAATCATCAACTGTTTTTAAGTCGGACATTGCATCAATATAATTCATAAATATTTTTAAATGTGAGTGAAAATTATTAATTGATCTTGCATAATCCCAAGGAAGAATTTCAACTTGCTGAACACATTTAGAAGTTTTATCTAAAATGCCATATAAATCTGCTAACAAAAGTATATGGAATATAGTGGATTTGTTTAACAAATTATCACGTAATGCAAATTGATCCATATCTTTTTTCACTAGCTCATACAACAAATTTAAAATCATAAATGAAAGTATTAAATACTTCCATTAAATAAGCAGTAAACTTCATTGATTTGAAAAGTTTTGGTTGATACAAAACTTCCTCAAAATCTATTGATTTAGACAAGTCTTTCATATTTTAACCCCTGCATGAATTCCATCATACAGTATAAGATTATGTGCCTTGTTAATAATATTTAGCATTTCATCATTTTTCTCCATTAATTCAGTGCGGTGCATCATGTCTTGCACCAGGATGCCAGAATATGTTTCAAATTTAGCTCATCTTTTATATGGTTGGCAACACCTAACTTTATGTACTGCCCATCTACAGCTGTGCCAGCTGTTCTCTTACATATTGAGCATCTAAACCAAATTTAAGAAGGGTTTTAAGGATGCTAGATGATAGGTCTTTACCAGAAAAATCATTTATAAAATTATTTTCCAGATAAATAGAATGAAAAAGAGTGTTTGTGTTAATATCAAAAATTAGAATTCTCAATCCTATAATATGCCTGCTACGATGGTTTACCGTTATCTTATCAGCAAATATTCCCACAGGCAGATCAGTACTTGTAATAAAAGTTGCGATTTCTTTCAGTAACACAGAGTTGTGCACATGGCAAGTACAAGCGAGGAAATTCCTTTGAATGATTTTTGGTTCCAATATCACACCCACTGTTATGCATGATACAAACCAAATCTTCATATGATTCATACAACAATTATTTTTTTTTATATATACCGTATGAAGTAGGCAGTATTTGATAGTTGAGTGCATTTAACTTCCCTGCCTTTTCCATTTCTTCCTATTTTTTTTTTTCCACGGAAATAGGATTGAGAATTGTTGATGTGTTTGTTTGACTGCATATGTCTTTTAACATCAATCTTTAAATTTCTGAAAGACCTTGGCATTACATTATTTTCTGCGAATGTTTCACCATTTTGGAAATAATTATTAAGTAAACTGCTTCCACAATATGAGCATTGCAGCCCATCATCTATTCTTATAAAACATCTTGCCCATTTAAGAAGCCTGTCGGCAATTTATGAGCTAACTGAGCTAAGTATTAAAAATTATTTTAGGATCATCTCAGATTAGCAAGTGATGACGTCATTTTTGGCAAGACCCCCCCCCCCCTCCCCATGCGTCATGTTAACGTCATCCAACGACCATACCCCCCTCCCTAATTTTAAATGACGTAATATATGGACGGCCCCTATGTACATAATAACGTGGTTTTTAAGTACGTGTTGTCATGAGAATAAAATACAAAATTTCAAATACCTGGTATTAAATACACTGAAGCTCGGTTATAACGCGGTCTTTCGGATCCAAGATTTTGAAGATCGCGTTATAACCGCGAAATAACCGAACTTTTATTACTTCGCGACATCAAATGTCGTACATCGCACCCTATTATCGCCCACACGATTCCAAATCGATTTAAATTAATCATTTCGCGATTAACTACATCATTCAGAGCTATATGAAAGAATTTTATATGTATAAATACATAAATCATTACCTTTTCAACACTTTGGTGGTGATCTATATTAGCCAAAATCGATTTGGTGCCGCCATCTTGTTCAAACGACGAGTCACGTGGATCAAATCTAGGTATTCATACGCCTATCAGATTACATGGGCCTCTTTACTGGATGTCATTCGCAGAAAAATAGATCTCGATATTCATTTTGGTTAAACGAAAAAGTCCGCGATTCTGATATTTTTTAAAAATATATTGTGTTTGACGCATTTTCGTGACATTAGGGTGGGTATAGGCAGTGGCGTAGCAACGCCTTGGGGGGGCCCGGGGCGGGAGTTCCAATATTAAGCAACAACCAAAAAAAAAAAAAGGAAATGTTCCTTAGGTGGGGGCCCTAAGCTGGCTGGTGGGGCCCCTAGGCTGGCTGCAAAAACAACCAAAAAAAAAAGGGAATTTCCTATTTAACAATCAAAAAAAAGGAAATAGGCTGGTGGGGCCCCCTAGGCTGGTTGCGAATTCGCGATATAAACGACCGCGTTACATCCGAGCTTCATGTACAATATACCAGGCCTAGTCAATATTAAAAACAATAATAAGGAGTTTTTAATCACTTATCATTTTGCAACTGTAAGGAAAAATAAAATGTTGAATCCTACACGGATTCCTTTGATTCCCGGGACCTAGGCATCATGATATCGGCGATCATTCCTCTGAATGGGAGGACTGTATATTTCAGAGGTATATAAAAGCTGGTCCCTATACCGGAGAAGGACTGGTGGATTATACTATTCATAGTCATTGTTCTTAGAGAAAAAAGCAATCATGAGGATGGATTGTGTCAAAACGGCAAAGTGATAAAATACGAACGTCAGCGTCAGTGAGAGATCGACGTGTGTTGAAGAGACTTGTTAATTAGTGTATTTTGTGATGGTTGTTCTTAAGCTGCCATTAGTGTAAAGTAATTTATCTTGAGGAAATAAGTATGGTTACATATTTAGATTAAAGTATTAAAGTATTACTCTTTGAGTGTTGGAATCTCTTACGTAGGACTACGTACATATTGTATTTTTGTTGTTAAAAAATGATTACAGAATAAAAGAGTAAAAGGTTTCTTAAAGCGCCTTCATTTGTCGTTTGAGATAAATTTTGTTTAATTGTTTCGATCTTTTTTTAAAATTGATTCATTTCTTTCTCCTTTTATTTCTTCGGCTTTTTTTTCAAAGTTTATTGATTTGTTAATAATTGTTAATGTATTTATGCTTAATGTGATTTTCTGAAAATTATTTGTTCTTGAAATTATACTAAGCTTAAATACAACAAACGTTTTCAATAGAATTTGTCAATTTAAATAGTTTACTAAAAGAGTTAGCAAAGTCTATGTGAAGATGGCTGCTGTTAAAAGCCCTGTTCTATAATTGAAAGTATGATAGTAACTTTAAGCATTAATAGACAAATAAATTGTAAGTTCTTCATTAACAATGAAGCGTCCAGATGACTCCTATTAAAAGATTTTTCATTCTAAAGCTCCTTTTATTTATTCATAATATAAACCTAAAATTAAAACGATAATAAAAATAGGTGAAGTTAGAAAAGAAAAAAGATAATTTGACTTTCTCAGCAGGGGAAAAAGCAAAGTTCTAATAGTATAAAAGTAGGATTGGATATTGGGGGACCAAGAATAGTCCAATGGCTAACGTTCCTGACTGCGAGGGCAGAGGTCCTCGGTTCGAATCCCATGCAAGGCGAAAAAAAAAAATAGAAAAAAAAAGCCCTGCTCTATAATTGAAAGTATGATAGTAAGTTCAGGAACTTTGGACTTACTTTCTAATTTCAAGTAAAAAACTGACAACTAGTTAACTTTGGTCAACAGATGAGGAAGTCGCCAAAGATATTGGAGTCTTATTATTGTTTGTAACTTCAACTGATAGAAGCTTTCACTCAATTACTGCCATAAACAGCAGTTTATTCCCCAAAGGCAATCCAACACATTCAACCATCGAAGATTTATTTCCCATTCAGACGCAGCAGCAAATGACGGAAATAATTCGATTTCTGTCACACAGTTCATTAATTGCAAATTTCACTCTATTCCCCGAGTGGCAGAAAATAAACTATAACTAATTAATCATCTTAACCATATTCGATTTCATGCACAGTTTCATTTAAAGTTCAAAATTCGAAATAAACTAATAAAAGCAAAAAAAAAAAGCTTCATATTCATTTATTGCTAACAATTTAATATTTGTCTTGGAAAATCCATATTTTTGTCTGTTTATAAATACATCACGCTAAAATGATTGGACCGATTTCCATAAAATTTGATTGGTTACATGTTGTTATGGTCCAACTTTATACATCAACAAGATTACTTTGGTTCCCACGTCCTTTCAGTCTCCCTCCGTCGCGTCGTTGCAAGCTCATTTCCCAAAATGTAAATATACAATTCAAAAATAATAAATAAATAGATTATTTAGGGCTTTTTGTTTAGGGCAGTCCATAGTTGGTCAGTTTGGTGAACAATTTCTTTTAATATGAACGATCGGAATCCTTCATTTTTAGTGGTATTTTTACATCAGAATAGATTAATTGTATTAAAATAATACACGTATAATTCCTAATATTACAACACAATTAAAAGCTATGCATTTGCAGTATTATTGTATTTCCCACATTCATATTTCTTTACTAATCATTATTATGAATATATTTTTAATTTTACTTGAATATGTTTAAATAAAATGCTTTAAATGCAATGCGTGTAAAACTATATGAAAAATGAAAGGAGTTCGCAATCATATGATCTACATTGTTCAAGAGATAATGCACGTTATGTCGTTGTTTAAAAAATTACAAAGAAAATAATTTTTAATGTTTGCCATCCTCTACTTGTCTAGGAAATGAAACAATGCCCAAGCTTTATAATTCTTCGCTTACAATCTTTTGAAAAATGAATTTCAATCGAAGCAGGTATTATTCAAAAATTTCCTTTCAAAGCTATTATTATCATTAAACTCTGTCAATGGTGAATTAAAGGATAAAGACAGAATGAAAAACCTTTACTTATGAGATAGGGGGGAAATAATGATGTAGACCTACGTGACGGTCAATTCTTAGATGCCTCAGAGTTCTTTGTGTGAGTGTTTTTTTTTTTTTTTTTTTTTTTTTTTTTTTT
>JAFIDM010050586.1:0-15161 GCA_023159025.1 Thereuonema tuberculata | reverse complement strand
GAAATGTTTTGGGTGGGATCAATATATCACATAAATACAAAAAGAAAATCAAATAACAATTATTATAAATATCCTTCATTACAATAAAATTTAAGGTTGCCAAATTAGTTTTTACTTATTATTCTAATTACAATTTCTGTCTTAAATATTTATACTGTATAACATTAAAAATTTCTAAATCTAATTGTGAAAATAAGACTTTAAATAACAATCTCTCATGCCAAAATTATTCAACTAAAAAATACACAACAAAATATCAATACACAAAATCAAAAACACACAAAATATAAATATAGTATATATAATCAAGAATACCTAAATATTCCAGTTAATTTCAACAAATATTATTTTTTCTAGTATTTGCCTTTTTAATATACTTATTTTATTAAATTTATTTTGTTTTAATTCATATGTAATTTGTCTTTCCTTCCTTTTATCGAATTTGGCCAACTAGGGACCACGTAACTAGCTCAACCTGACAACGTCAGGGCGAGGCTAGTGAAATTCAAGAAAGGGGGGACGAGAATTATATCCCGACCAGGATAACCCTGAGATAGTAAGTCCCAGGTGGGAAACGGACGAAACACAGAAGAAGAAAGAAACAGCCATGCCACCACCAGGATTCGAACCCGGGTACTGGCGCATCGGCCATAACGGCAGCCCGCCGGCTAAACCGCACGGCCACGCCAGCACGGCAATTTGTCTTTAATAGTATTCGATTTTTATTTCTTATTCCAAAGTTGTTCTTGGGATTTTTCATAATATAAAATCTTTATTAATGTATTTCTAGTAATATTTTCTAAGTTATAATTTCTAATTTGACTTCTAATTTTATAAAAGTTATTTATTATTAAAGAATATATTATTTTTTCTCTTGGCATTAGAATTTTATATTTTATTCTTAACTGTATTTTTTCATTCTTTGTTAATATACAATAATCTTGTATTATGTAATTCATTATTTTATTTAATATTCTATTTATGTTATTAGTGCCCGTATTACCTAAATGTACCCAACAACTTAATCCATAATTTATTAATGAATCTATAAATGATTTATATATTAACATCTTGTATCTTATAGAAAAGATACTCTTTATATGTTGGAACATATGTATTAATGAATTAAGTTTATTTAAAATATATAAATAATGTGTTTTCCAAGAGAATTGATCATTAATATATAAACACTCGCCCATAATATATAAACATTCGCCCATAATGTACAACAATACGCACATGGACTACACCTCAGTTGTTAGCTCTCACAATAAATCAAAACAATGCAATTCACATTATTGTTGAACAGCTGTTATTGAGTTGCCAACTTTTTTGTAGGTTCCACTTGGGATAAGCTTCAAACCAATGGGAGATACAGTTCTGCGACATGTTTCATTCGATTTTTCAGGTCAATAACCATAAGAAACCACTGATTTCGCCCCTTAATTTACCTTCCCAGACTTCCAGCAAGTCTTCATTTCACCCAGGGTACTATATTATGGGCGAAATCTTTCGCTAGCCGTAACTCGATACCGAAGCATTTCCGGACCTATGTTTATATAACTTTTTTTCTTTACTTTTACATGTAGAATGAGCTCCCGAAGTTTCTGCATATCTTCGTGAATCACCCTGTATTTAAAACGTTTATTTTACATAAGCTTTCGGATTTTTTTTCTCATCACATTGTTGTATTTCAAATCATTATAATTTTCTTTGTTATTTCGTAATAACTATACCAGATACTTATAAATCAGAAGAATGAATGATAGAATCACCTGCCGTAGATGAGGTTCTAGTGTTGTGCTCATAAATCCTGATGAAATGGAACTGACGAATATCGTACAGCAACCTATGAACATTCCCAGACTAGAATACACTTTTAAGCCTCGTTGTTGCGTCTGAGATGGAATTCCTGAAGAAGAGTAAGATCAGAAAAATAGGTTAGTGCATGTTAAGAAAATTAAATAAAAATCATTTTGAATTATTATCGCTGGGATTAAGAGGATGTATGAACTTACCTTGATTTGGTAGAATGAGGAGGGCCACAGTAAAAACAAACATAAGAACGCTGGCCTGAGTGAAAAACGGAAGTGGGAAACCTCCTAACTGAAATAGAAAACAATAGAACAAGTTAATTAAAAAAGAAAGTTTTAACACTAGTGAACTCCATATTGTCTTAAGGAACATTAGAAAGTTTAATTCAAATCCCCTAGAGGTTTTAACTGTTATTATCATATATATTTTTGTACAATATACTAACTATTGGATCTGGATTGAGCCCTAAAGTCATACAATGATGTGCCCAATCTGAGGCTTCAGGTCTATTTCGAAATGCACTAATATGTTCTTGTACACATTCTGCCAATGTTCTACCTGTATTCCCAAAATATATACCATTACAGGTGCGACATTTTAATTTATAAATTACTGTCATTGTTTGCATCGTATTATTTTTTTTTGTTTTCTTGTATGAAGGATCCTAAATTTTTGTTGGCTACTCTTATAATGGAGATTATTAGCTTTACATATACTGCTTATTTTTCTAGGAATTTTTTAATTGTAAGGTGTTCGAATTACATTTTTAATTTCCTTAATTATTTTAGTAAACAAATTAAGTAAATCTTTTTTTCTGAACAAGAAAAAAGATAAACCAAAAACAGTTAAGGAAATTAAAAATGTAATTCGAACACATTACAATGTTAAAATTTCTAGAAAAATAAGCAGCATATGTAAAGCTAATAATATCTCTTACTAAATCAATGTTTGATAATAATGTAATCGCCGTACACATGTACTGTTCGTTTTCGAAGACAGATCCACCACTGGCGGCGGACGATTTTAAAAAGTAAACATCCCCTGTTTATTCTCCTCACCCCTATTTTAATGAAATCGAAGGAGACCTGACGCATGCGCAAAAGCGCTGAAGGTTCTCGTAAATAAAAACGAACAATAATTTAAACCAAATACTCAACTAATTCGGCACAAATATATAAAATTATAAATTCAATAAAATGTAGGAAATTAGGAAGGTTAATAAGCCTCAAATCAAAACCTTTACCTGATTACATGAGCAACGGGAAGGTCATCAATGATAGCAAGTTGATTATCACACCCCCACAAATGGAGTTACTCTCTAAAGGTATTGCATTTAACATAGGGCATGAAAAAGTTCATTTTGTTGAAACATTAACTTGTTTGGAAGCCCAAATTCGGTTTATCCCAGATAAATATGAAAGGTCTTATGTAAGAAGGAATATAGGAAGGATTGTTAATGGATATAGATCCAAAAAAAGAACCGAGATAGGCATCAGTAATAGGCAATATAACGAGCTAATAAGACTAAAACATGACTCAAAAGACTTTATTTTTACGGAAGCGGATAAAGGGGGGGCCCTAGTCATCCTCAATAAGGATGATTATGTTAATATGTGTGAGAAGTTTATATGTGAGCACAATAGCTTCGTGGCGATTGGGGAAACAGAAAATCAGATAATTAAAGAAATTAATAGAAAATTTGAAAAAGCCTGGATGTTAGGTTTTCTTACTGATACGGTATATAAGCAATGCTTAGAATCGAATCAATCCCTTCCCATGCTTAAAGGGTTACCCAAAACCCATAAGGATAAAGAAGGAGGTTTATTTAAAGTAAGACCTATCATTAATTGTAGTAAAAAAGCCATAATGATTATCTCAAAAACAATTGAAAGGATGGTTAAGGGTATAAATTACCGTTCTAAGTACTCTATCAGCAATCGTGAACCTCTATTGGAGTATTTAAAAAAACAACAACCTAATCCCAACACTAGAATGGTATCGTTGGATGTCGCTGACATGTATACTTCTATCACACCTACCCTTATTAGACAAGCTTTAGAATATCAAATTAGTAGTAAGGCAGCAGTTACCAAAGAAGGTTACTGTTTGAACCCCAAGGTTTTATTACAATTGGTCGATCTACTTTTCCATATACAATACTTCACCTTTAATAAGCGCATTTACTTACAAGCCTCTGGCGCCTTTATGGGCTTACCATCATCCGCAATCTTAGCTGAAAGTGTTATGGACTTTATTGAATACCAAATAACCTCTATTGACAGGGTGTATCATAACGTGCATTACTTATGCCGGTATGTTGATGATACATTTCTTATTATTAACAAGCAGTATGTCAATGATGTCCTAAATGATTTCAATAGTGTTAACCTGAAGATACAATACACTTTGGAAACTGATCAGGATGGTTATTTACCTTTTCTCGATGTGGGAATTCAAAAAAACCAAAATACATACGATACATCAGTATATCGTAAAAAAGCTGATGCCCACGTCACTGTTAATTACAACAGCTCTGTGTTAGAAAGCTACAAGAAAAATGCCGTCTTTATGGCTTTTGACAGAGCATTTCAAATATGTTCTAATCAGCACCTCTTGAAAAATGAGTGTAACACTATTAGAATGATCTTCAAGAATAATGGTTTCCCTGAGCAAGTAATCGAGAAATATTTTAGTAGGTTTATTAGAAACAAAAGATTTGCGAAACAGGTTATTAAACCTATCAAAGATGATAACGATACTACAAAGAAATACAAGCATGCTAAAACACTAAAATATGTATCGTTAACTTATGACAAGAACTTAATAAGACGCATAAAACCCATTCTAAATGCAGCGGGAATTGGTATCTCATGCAAACCAAAAAATACTTTAGGAAACATTCTTAGTCAGTATAAAAACATCGATTCCAACAACAAAAAGAGTATCTTGGAAAAACGGGGCGTTATATATGGCTTACGTTGCCAAGGACAAGATAAAAAGGATAATAAGTGCCTATATATAGGCAATACAAAAAGAAAACTGGAGGTACGAGTTAATGAACACGTGAACGCTGTAAAGCAAGGTAATTTAAAATACAATACCGCGGCCCATTGCCTTAGTAAATGCCATTTATTGGATACTCAAAATATTACTATCCTTGGAGAAAGAAAGAACAGATATCTAAGAGAGTTCTTTGAATCCGGAATGATTCGAACATTGAGGAGTTACAACCAGGATTTATCCACCACTAATGTTTTGGAATATGGCTTGTAACACACACTGCACTAATCCCTTGCTTGAAGCGATGTTAGTTTCAGCAGACACCTACTTCCGGTGCTTACTCTTATGTATCCCGCCAGGAGGCCTTCCTTCTCCTTAGTTCCCAAGATTCCTTGTAACACTCCTTCTCATTTGACTGACGACTCTCGATAAGGGAGGACGTATTAACCCTTTTAAAGTAGGGGGGATTTTCATTTATTTTTATTTAATTTTTTTTTTTTTTTTTTTTTTTTTAGTAATTTGAGAATGAAATTTTAACTGTCGAATTTCGAAACGTCATTTTATTGAATTTATAATTTTATACATTTGTGCCGAATTAGTTGAGTATTTGTTTTATTCTTAACGGCACGTTAAATTGTTTAAATAATTTAAACCTTTGCCACAGTTACTTCTATGTTTGTTATAATTATAAAATGGATACTTTAATTAAAATGTTTTGTTACATTTTAATTGTATAAACACTAAATCAATGTTTATTAACTTATAAAACCATACTTTCTTGTAAATGGGGATTACATTATTATCATGTAATATGAACCTTTGCCATAATTGTCTATATGTTTGTTATAATTATTCTACGTATTTTTAAGCCTGAAGAAGCAGGATTAAGTTTTATCTGCGAAATATAGCAATGATGAAAAAGATTTTGTAGTTGGAATTTTTAGTCTTAATGAATATATATATAAACTATATATTTTGCTAGGGGTTTTAATGCCCTTCCCCCCTGAATCATCTTACAATGGAAAAATTCCAGTATTAAAATATTTTTTTCTTTTATTAGAAAGGCATTGTAAACCTCGATTGCAAATTCATGGAACGCTTCTGCAACAATGGAAACACATCAAAAACAGCAATTCTAAATAAAAACCATTCAGTTTTAGTTAAGGGACAGTATTCCACTATAGGCTTATGTGGCCCTTGGGGGTTTCTGGGAGGTGAGGCTCCCGGCGATTCAGATCAACAGGATTAGGTAAGGTTGGGTGGTCAGTGGAAAAACTATTGATTAAGTGCTGGGTGGACCCTAGGGCCTATATGGAGGAAAATTCAAAGTGAAAAAAACCCCAACCTCCGCCCGGGATTGACCTAGGTTCCTCCAATTGCAGAGAAACACTTCACCACCTGGCTATTAGGCCCACAAGAACCATTCACTAAATATAAACAGAAGGTTCGTTTGCTTCTTCATCACTGATTCTTATGACACCCTAGAGGATGTCATTAAAAGAAGCCATTGGTAACGAGCGCCATCTAGTGGCCGTTTTTAAATATTATTACAAATTTACTCAGAGATTTTTAAAAATACTGAAATTTCTCTGATTTAACAAATATTTAACGTGCTATAGGAACGGGGTTGGGCTGATGAGTCTGCAGAAGGACGAAACGGCCGTTCCCAACTCCTTTTTCATAACTAAAACAGAGAGGCAATTTCAATCTTTATTTAGATTTGTGCTGGTTTGTTTCATTTGTCATTTCCCTGATTGGTTTCTAGGAAACTTAGGATTATTTTATTTGTATATTAATTTTACGAGTTAAGAAATAGTAATATTACCTGGAATAAAATTCCACCTATTGTAGGTCCAACGATGAGACCAACTCCTAAAGCAGTTTGCACGTGGGACTAAATGTAGAAGAGACAAGTTTTAATACTTTGTTCATTAAACAAGAACAACACAAACTGAATAAAATCTATCCAATTCGTATTAAAAAAAAAAGAACATAATTAATTATAAAAAAAATATGGCATCTACTTACGAATACTGTAGCAACATTATTAGGAAATTCAAACGAAATGACGACGAATCCTGCTGTGAGATAAGCAGAGGCCCCTAAAGCTTCAATGATACGAACAGCGAAAGTTACCACAACGAAAACAGTTCCTCCAGGAATCCACGAGACGGCGCTGAAGGAAAAGAAAGGATTCTAATTTTAATTCATTTGGGAAAAGTAATTGCTTTTCGTAATGTCAGAAGTTGTTTCTTTAGAAAAATCAGATGTAATATAATATATAATATATAATATGTATATCATATCGTTTCTGTAGTTATACCTGAAATATGCTGCCAAACTTAAAGGTTGTATTCAATCATGCAAAACAACGAAGCAATGTCATGTAAACATGGGTCTGGAAATGCGTTATTTCCAAGATATGAACGATGAAAAGATACAGCTTGACGACTTCTGAACCAACGTTATCCTGAGCGTTGGATTGGAAGGGGGGGGGGGGGGAAAAAAAGCCTGGCCGGCTCTTTCCCCTGATTTAAACTCTCTGGACTTTTTCGTATGGGGTTATCTTAAGCCATTGTGTACATTACCCCGGTTCCTGACGCCCACGCACTGCATGATCGCATAGTGGATGGGTGCAGCACAATTCGTGCACCTGGCATCTTCGACCGTGTTCGGCAATCAACGGAATGACGCTGTGTTGCGTGCATTGCGGCCCGTGGAGGACATTTCGAGCACTTTCTGTGAAACTGACAGACTGCGCTACTGTACGGCCTCTGTATTGTTGCATCGTTCATATCTTGGAAATAAAGGATTTCCAGACCCATTTTTATATGACATTTATTCGTTGTTTTGAAAGATAATATACAACCTTTAAGTTTGGCAGCACATATCAGGTACACGCTGTATACAGTAGGTTGTTTTGCCAATCATAATAATATAAAAAGACTTCCTTGAAGCCTATTTTTCCCTCTAATACGATCACAGCACCATAACATAGAAGGTGTTGTCATTTTAAAACCACTAAGGTGAATAACGATTTCATCTCGAACATTCATTCAATTTTTATTCGTAATTAAAATATTATAAGGAAAATATCTTCAAAACTTTAATGATTTTAAAAACTCGACCAGTTTATTAAGTTTTAAGGAGATAACTGAGGAATTATTAAGGCACTTTTTGTAGAAAAAAAAAAATATGTAAACAAAAATATGATTGAGGAATGCAAGAAAATGTTTGAAATGCGTTTAATAATTTGTCGAAAAATTATTGTTAATTTGAATGCAAATATATATTGGAATAAAATATTTATAAAATAAAGTACTACATAATGCATCAGTACTATTGATATTAAAATTTTTTTATATCAAATATGTTATTTATTAAATATGATCTGATGACGTGCATGACTCTCAAATATTGTCCAATTCATTTACAGACAATTGTCACAAGTCTTGTAAACTCTGTCTCTTCTGATAAAAAGAAGAATAGGTAGGTAATGGAAATACAGAAACATGCGATTGCCAGGAATCTTTTGAATATAAGCACAGTAGACTCCCTCTTAACCGGTCACTCATCTGGTCCACTGTGACTGGTCCACGGTTTCAATCACATATTTCTTTAAGTAATTATTTTTCCTTAAATACACAGTTTTTTTTTTTTTTTAATAGCAATTTTTCAATAGTAATAATTTTTTAAATTATTACTTTAGCAAATGTGTGTGTTTGTTTCGTAAATTTATATCTAGGATGAAAGAAAGTTTTGTTTTTGGTTATTGTGATATGTTCTCGTGACAACAAGTATATGAGCGAATACTGTAACTTGTACGTACTGTAAGTATATAATTTTACAAAATAAAAATAAAATTTCATATAATTAAACAGTAGAAATACCTTAATTCAGTTAAAAGATAATTTAAATGTATTTTCGGTTTAATCGGCCATTTTGCCAACCGACCCTAAATCCCAAGCTGAACGGTAAAGATGGAGTCTACTGTTTACTCAAAGTTCCAGCAACGGTGAGGAGTCATCTGCTCTTCTTAAACATTTTGTAAATAACGTCTTTTTACTCATCAAATTTGCTTCCTTTTAATTATTTTTATTTATAAAGTTAAAATCAGTGTATTAAATTTTTTTTTTAGAATAAATGCTGCTGCTACGTTAGAGATTCACCTAACATTTCTGTAGCAAAAATTTGTAGCTTACTAGATATTGTAATTAAGTGATTAATTAATAAATAAACGTTATTTACCCAAAACCAAAGAGTCCCAGTGATGTAAATAATATCCCTAAGCAGAACACAAACTTCGCTCCTACTTTTCCAATCTGTGAAGAAAATTCAAATAAAAATAAGTAGTTTTTTTTTGGGAAACATTGCTACTAATAACAGAAGATAATGACTTAAAAGACCCGCATATGTAGAAAGTATGACAACAAATGGTTTCCACTTGGTACCGGCAGAAAACGTGGCTGCCAATCGCCATCAAATAGCAGCTTTGCTAACAGTAGATAATAAACACATTTTTTGTTAGTTAGGAATTCTTTAAACTAGAACATTAAATAACTGGTATTTCAGTTGTTTTCAGAAGCAGCACATGTTTAATAAATAAGGGTTTAAAACAAAACAGGAAAACGTTAGTTTACTGTTCAATTTGGCAGTAATTCAACTGTAGACTGCAGTAAACATATCAAAATTTCATTATTAGCAGAACTCATTATCCTGCATCTTTATCAGCTCCAGAATTTCGTAACGTTTCTTTATATAATAAATAAACATTTATTATTAAACCATTTTAATGTACTTTTGCTGTTCTCTGAATAAAACGAAGTAATAACTCTATGATAATTTCCAGTGAATGTTTAGTTAATTCAAAAATGGATCAGATCCCAAAGATTTACATCAACTCATTTTTAGCGGCCCCTTGGTTACAGGTTGCCTGTTAAAAAAAGGGAACCGCTCTTGGTATTGTTCTTGCTGGATGAATTTCGAAGGATTTTATTGTCCGATATGTATAACACCTGATATAAACCTGATCTTTTTAAATTTTTTTATACTAAAATTTAAGATTTATGATTTTTTGAAATTTTATCTTCAAATTTCTAACAAATTTTGGAAAAACTATTGAGTAAAATTTTGATATGAAATGTATTTTTAATTTATTTTTATTTTTAGGGTTTTTTTTTTTTTTTTTTTAAGGAAAAACCGTTCAAATTAATTTGACGGAAGCAACGAGAAAGAAATCAAATCCAGGAACTGAAGCGCTTCATTCACTGATAAATGTTAGTTTTTCATCAAGCGTAATAATTTGAAAGAATTTTGTTTTGACGGTCACTGACCTTCCCTCCTTGTTTTGTACTTACTTATTTATTTTATTTATTTTATTTATTTAATTTATTTATGTATTTATCTATTTATTTATTTATTTACTTAATTTATTTGTTTATTTATTTATTTATTTTGTTTTTGATCAAACTAAATCAGGAAAGGAAAAACAAATAAACATTAACAGACAATAAATCTTTCGTATCTTATTTGATATGATTTAGAAAAAAAAAAAAAAAAAAAATTGATTAAAAATTTATCAATTTTTAGAAAAAAATTGAAAGAATGCCTTTGCTGAATGGATATTTTCATTTTCCAGTTAGTGGATAAAAGTGATAACAGTTGTGAACCTTTTCGTTTATGAACTTAGCGACTCTGACAGACTGATGTAATTTTGGACCGCATCTAATAACAATATATTTTAGAAAATTTGTTTATTTTAGAAAATTTCTATTTATCATTATGCAATATATCAATATTTCATAATTATAAAAAAGCTACTTGGCCTTGCCTTTATTTTTGCGATGTTAAATAGCTTCGTAACCACGTTATGTGTTTCAGCTATCCGGTATTTGAAACATATTTACAAATGACTGATTACAAAATAAAAGTATTCTGTACAACACGTCGGAAAGTTCCCGAAATGAATTGCTGAGCAGAAGAAGAAATCAACGGTAACAAGAACAACACAGAGTTGTAATATTGTTTTTCGTTTTACAGAATAAAAAACAAATTATCCTCTAGTTTAAGGCAGTTTTTGATTAGCAAGTGTTTGGTAAAATTTCTTCTCCCTTCCTGTAAACCAGGCAAACAAAAAATAAAAAAGAATGATTTTTGAATCATAACAAATTGGATGATTTATTTTTGAGAAGAGGAATTATAAGCTTTTAAAATTATTTTGTTTTACTTTTAACGTAAGGAATTTCTTACGACAGTTCAAAGAATGGCCATTTCTATTTCATGTTTACAAGGTTTTTTTTTTTTCAAAGTTAGTTAATCTTCTTCTGTCCATTCAGTTTCAGTTGTTTCTCATTGTAATGTTGCATAATAAGCATTTCAAGAATCATATAGATCTACAAATGAAGGAAAAACAATGGTAACCTCATGTAAGTTAAAATTAATGTAGATGAATGATTTTGAGAAATAATAATGTACTTCTGATACATCTGTGCAAGGAGTTGAGACCAATGGCCAGAAATAGAAGCACACATTCCTCTGGTTTCCTATGGGAAGTCCATAGTTCATATATTTGCAGACCTTTATATCTGAATAACTCCAACGATATCATTGAAGATGCCAATTGGTATATTGATATATTGATATATTCTATGCTCTTTTTATTATTATTATGTGAAAAAAACAATTTCATTCTGTGAAAAACTGTAATGTTTGGAATTTCAAACATCATGATTGGAAAATAAATTAGGTTACGTATGGAGTATTCAACATGCTACGCAGTTCACAATTAGGCCTTGGGAAAAAAAGAAACCCTTGAAAAGAGATAAAAACAGCAAATTTTAAGCTCGTACATTTTTCAAAGTGAAATGTTATTGAATATTGAAATCTGTAGATTAGAGAGAGTATTATATTTGACCCAAGTTATAGCAAAAGAATATCAAAGACAATAGCAAGTGCTGTTTGAGTAACTTACGTATTTTCCATAGAGAGGACAAGCAATGAAGCTCACCAATTGAAAGATACCAAAAATAAAGCCGTACACGCTGGGAGAGGTTCCTTTTCTTTCCGCCTACATTACAAAATTAAAATAACGTAAAATATCCTGAAATGTCTTTATTCTACAAAATAACACTGTTATAACATTTCAAATTCATAACTGAATTCTTTCTCAACTAAATTTCTAAATAATAAAAATATATAATTGATTATAAATTATTAAATTGTTATTGTTTTACAAATTATACGTGATACCATTAAATTAATACCGTATTGTAGGTCGTGATGTTGAGTAAATATTATTGTTACTTTAAAAAAAGAAATAAAGAAAAAAACATTTCAAATTTGGAGATAAAAAATTTATAATAATTTTATACAACACCATTTTGTATGTGTATTATTTAAATGTACTTCAGCAATAATTGGACATCCAGAAAAAGAGAACGTCCAAAAATGATGTGGCTTAGAGCTATTGAAGCAGAAGCTAAAACTGCAGGAAAAACGACTGAAGTCAAGATGCTGCTAAAATAGATAACGCCCCTTCAGGAGATAGAGGAAGTAAAACAAGACAGTCAAGTCATTTTATGACTACAACATGTGATCTAAATTTAAAATCAATTTAAAACAATTTAAAAGTCATTTATTTTCATCCTGCACAAAAAATACATGGGTGCATAGTAGCTCAAGTGATAAAGAGCTGTTGTACTAAGTGGTAATGTAATGTGGTGAGCATGGGTGGCTTGACAGCCGAGCACCGCGACCTGAAAGATCTTTTGTGCTATCCCACGGAAAGAAGGACAGATAGACTGAGAAAGGATGGTGTGAGAAATGTAGGGGAAATGGGAGAACCCCGGAAAAACCTGCCCAGCGCGGATCGCCACCATCAACGAAACCCACAAGAGAACCGAACCCGGTACTCAGAGGTGAGAGACCATTTTCTTAGCGACATCGCCAACCGCGCGTACTGAGTGGTAACGATGCCGGATTTGACTTCTTCCCTGGTTATTTCTCCTCCAAACAGATTCCCGTGTCACCGAACCCTGTGTAATAGGAGTGACGTTTTCTAACCGAGAGTTAATCGTCCCGTTCAGCAACGAATCGCAGGAGTTTATATCTCCCATGTTGTCTATCCACGGATGAGGATATGGGCGTGATCCTTTAACCTCCATTTATATACTTTTCGTTGTAATTTAAAATTTTGATTGATAAATAAGGGATTCCACCAAAGAATTCGAAATATTGTGATGAAACTTACAGTAGATCCCCGATTATACGCGGAATTGGGTAGCAAGGGTACCGCGGATAATAAAAATCGCGGATCACCCGAAAAAAGACTAAAAATGAGGTGTAAACACGAAAAAAAATATTTCATACAAAAAACATAATATGCAAAACTTTTGAAATATGTACAGTACAGAAGAAACTTTTCTGCAGAGCAAGAGCATGCCACTCATCCACAAATTCCGAGGTCTATAGGATATCGATGCACAATAAACCTGTCAGTAATTTTCGACCTTCTTACTGTTGGGCCTATTGTACTTTCCCTGTTGTTGGCTTGGATTAAAATTGTTTTTTTTGAGGTTCGTAATTAAAAAAAAATTTCGCGGCACTCGCGGATAATCGGGGCTTTACTGTATTTAAAGAATAAGAGATAATTTTGTTTTATACGATATACAACTTTTAATTTAAAAATGAAAATAAATTCATAGAAGTTAATTATCAAATTATCAATTTGCAAAAATTTAGTGAGTTAATATCTTACCTCTGCTGGAAAGAAAGGTGATTGGATTGAATAGGCTAAACCAGCACAGAAGTTGCTAAATAGGAATATTAGAATAATGGTCCATTGTCGTTTAGTGAAGGAAGAGCCCAAGGTCACCTGGCGAGGTTTCGCGTCACTCACAACCATCTCTTCACTCTCAGCAGTGGAACTCCGTCTTCTGGATCATAAAGACATTAAATAATTTATATTTGATTAATTGGTTGAATTTCAAAAGACTAATCATTTCTGTATTTCTTCTGACTTTGAATTTTGTAGTAAGCGTCTAACGATTTTGATAAAGAAGTTCGGTAAATAAATTTTGAAGAACTTAAGAAGTTTAAAATTCACCAGACAATTATCTTAAGTTAAAGACGAATCTTTAAAGTAATTTTCAAATGCTTTCATTGATATTTGTGTTGGTTTTTTTGTAATTATAATTATTATCGTTAGTAAATTATTATTCTTTATTACAAGGTAACTCATTTAGTTTAAACAAAATTTCTCTCCTAACAACGATTTACAACAGTTAAATTCGAGTCTTGAGCGGAAACTTTCTTTTCTGAAGTACAAAGATTAAGAAATTAATAATTGAAGAAAAACAAGAATCATTGCAGCTAAACTACCCACAAGATAAAATATATTGTTTAGAATTTATTTAGCAAAATTCTTCTAATACTCCAAGGGGAAACGAGCAATACAGCAACACATTTTTATGATAGCTCAAAGGCGTGAATTGATTTGTGCATTTTCTTTATTCCTGTTTCTCATAAATTTCTATATTTTTGTATTAAAATTTCAATTTCAACTTTGACTTTGTACATTACTCTTTCACCTATTATCTCTATGTTTCTCTCTTGAATTGTTTCGATACGCCGTTGGTTCCAAACCACTTTTAACATACAAAATAAAATCAAGCGGGTCTCAGCAATCAGCTCCTAAAATACTTATTGCAGTGAAATTAGATGTAGAATTTGTCTATTTTTATACTTCCCGAACTGCCATGGGTTTCGCGAACTAGTAGATGGGAAACACTGCAATAGATGAAACTAGGGTATCGATCAGTCGATGGAATATCTTTCAGGAAACACTTCCCGAACACATCAAAGACGATTTGAAAGACTACACTTGTTAAGCTCCAATTTTGTGCCATACGGTTTATAACAGTTGATACGGAAAACCAAAGAAGTGTCGATTGCCTCAGTGATTACATGGAAAAATAGATGAGACTTCAGCTAATAAATCCTGAGCGACTTGAGCTATGTTGTCAATTCCTAAACTACAAATGACAGGTTGTGTAATCTTATTTTTCACATATGACATCCAACAGAAGACTTCACACTTTTAGTTCATCTGAGTTGAGGAGTTTTGATACAACGAAACATCTGTTGGCCTGAGATGCTTTAGGATTTGATCCCGTTTCAAGATATTTAAAAATGTAGGAAGGATTACAATTTAAGTTGAACTGTTAGGATTTTTATTCTTGTCCAAATTTATTTTTGCAGAAGATATATCGCTATTTATCGAAAATTAAGTAAAACCCTCCAAAAAAAAAAAGATTTTATGGTCATAAGATTTTCTTAGATTAATTTGA
>JAFIDM010050585.1:0-15161 GCA_023159025.1 Thereuonema tuberculata | reverse complement strand
GAAGTGCGCCGTGATAAGATAGGAAACGTCCTTCCATGAAGTGGGCCATGATTGGAAACAGTATGTCAGTCTAAAGAAGTGAGCCGTGAAGAGAAAGAAAATTCCGTCTTTGTTGCCGAGGATCGGGGAAGAAGGCTAAAGTCAGGGGTAATATTTATTTATTTATTTTTGTTCCAGTCTCTCAAGGTTTTATTGTGTGTGTAATTACAATGTCGCAAGTTTGTTCTTTTTTTTAATTTATTTTTTTGAATTAAGGTTAGAGACCCTTTGTAAAAATTTTTTTTTTTGAATTAAGGTTAGAGACCCTTTGTAAAAAAGAAAAGAGAATGTTCTTTATTTGCTCCAAAGTAACAGCTAATTACTTGGGGTAAATTATCAGACGGTGGGGTGGGTTATACTTTAATTTATTTTTTGTGTGTTTAATTTGTTGTAATAGTGACGAAGACTGAGTTCTGATTTTGTTTTGTTAATTAATTTCTTTTGTTAATGTTTTAATTGTAAAAGTAGTTATGGGTCTTTAATTTATTAATTCATTATCTTGATCCAGCTTTATCACTTGAGCTAAAAATTGATTTAGAAATTTGCGGGCATCTTTGTTTATTTAATTAATATCTTTTATTTGAGCCTAGTCTGACGACAGTACTATTTTTTTCTAAAATTAATAGTTTGTTTTAAAGGAGATTTATTTTAATAGAAAATTAATGTTAGCTTAAAATTTATTAATTTGGAAGAATACAGGTGGGTGGCCTGTCCCTGTGACTCATACAGATGAGGGGAGGCGGGAAAAGACAGTGCCAGTTGCAGACTTGTCGTTGCCGCCTGTTGGTGCGTCCGGTCGTCCTACATGTTCTAAATCTACATTTTGAGGTAAGTAACAACAAAAATAAATGTGATTGAATACTTAAAAGAACAAAACTTCGAAGTTACAAAAATAATATTGACATTAGCTCCTATTAGATCTCTTTTTTGGCAAATTGAAGCCCGAAAAACTTGTAACTGAGGCTTTACCAAAACCGCTCAAAACAGCCCAAACCTATTTTTTGTTCGTTTATCAATTTGTAAAACGTTGACAAGAAAACTAGTTGTTTCATAGTCTTCACGTTGTTCTAAGTTTATCTGAAATGTCGTGGACGATTTGCTCGCCAATCCTCTACTAAGATTTTCGCTAATTTTCCCTTTTCAAGTTTTTCAATAACATTAGTTTCTGTTCATCGGAAGCGCAGTGGTGCCTCAAAGAAAAACATACACAATGAAAAACTCACCAATGAAAAATTAATGAGAAAATTCTTGTGCCAGGCCTCAATAAATTTTTTTAAAACATAAAAATTCAAACTGCACATTTGAATTATTTATAATAACAATCGGTGAGACCAAGTTATTTATAAGTGACATCCTGAAACAGCTGTTTCACGCTCGTTGGCGATCATTTTTTATGCTTTAAAAAATTCATTGAGGCCTGCACATTGCTGGCACATGAATTTTCTCACTAATTTTTCATTAGTGAGTTTTTCATTGTGTATGTTTTTCTTTGAGGCACCACTGCGCTTCCGATGTATTGTTCATACTGCTACGGATCACCCTGTATTTCAGTAAGGATATACAAAACAGAGTACTTTTTCAAAGGCAATCTTTACACCCATCAAGATAGGTGATGAAAATTAAACTTAGCTGATGGAACGCTGGGCCCAAAAATTCCAGCACCTGATCCAGACGAAATAAAGAAGAAGAAAAGAAAAGATAAACAACTCAGGTATATCAAACAAAATGTATTTATAAATAAGCTTAATGCTATACAATAACACACAATAAAAGAAATCAAGACGGTCTTGAATTATTACATATCAATATATAAAAAAATATAATAATAAAAACACAGCTTTGTTGATAAATTCAATAACTCCAACGGATTACAAAATAAGAAAAAAAAACTATTTAAACGTTGATAATTAAAAACAGTAGTTTACAATAACCTTATCAACACAATTTAACAATACTATAAGCTTAAGATATAGTCTCCCAAATAGTTTGTGTCACTGTAATAAGAAGAGTCTGAGTGAAAATCGTTTATAAAACAGACATTCCGACTATAGAGTATCTCTGAAACTTCACTCCCTGACTTAACCACTCCCTGACTTTCCTTTTCCAAAGGAAAGGGTACTCACAGTTCGGTGCCCTGTCCTGGTCACACTGGAACGAAATATTGGATAGCTCCGAAGAAAACCACTAACCACTGTTCATGTCGAAGAATCCGCTTAAGCCCAATGAAGCACAACACATTCTTTTTCACTTCGCGAATGATTCTTACATCTATCAATGGCTGCTCAAAGTATCCGAGCCATCGTGGGGGCGTACGACCCTTCTTAATATCTAGCAGATATCCAAGAAGCCGACTCTAGAAGAACAAACCTCAAAGTATCCAGAGATATGCGACCCACAGGATAAAATTGCCAGTCTTGCTATTAACTGTGTGTAGAAAAAAAATAATGCTGTTTCTCTTCTAACAAACTCATCACTCCTCCACGACGAAAGCTGGTCACGTCTGTTATCCTACACGTTTCATTGAGAGACTGACTCAAAAGTTTCATGTAACGCATTTTATAGGTATAGTGACGTGGTCAAAGCTTCACCAATGACCCTTCCAGAAATTAGGAGTGTATTGAAACTTCAAGTGGCATCATAATAGCCTGACCATGGATACAAAATGGCTTCACCCTCTCGCCAGCATAAAAATTATTCAAAATAAAAACAAAGTTACATAGAATAATCTATAAAATCATTTACAGATAACAATTAGAAAGTTAACATAAGGTGGTAGAAAGTAACAATATATAAAAAAAATAATAAATAAGGATTTTTAATGTATAAAACTTTCCATTTCAAGTTTAGGTGGGAAATAGAGAGGAGAAGAGATAATAAAACATGGCGGAGAATGAGGGAAAGCAACAACAAGGCAAAGGTCGCTCCGCATTAACCAAGTGACATAACGACACGAAATTACGTCAATGAGGAAATTAGCAAAAGGAAAAATAAAGGAGGAAAGAGAAAAGACCGTAACAATACTAGCCTCAGTACGGAGACCTTGCTATTTACTGTGTGGTAACAACAAGTTTTGGTTTTTTGTCTGACTTGTCAGAAAGATAAATTATACACTTAACTGAGAAAACGAAGAAACCAAATGAAAATAAAAAAAGTTTAAATAAATTTATTTCAGGTTCAAATTGGGATGTTAACTCACAATTGCACAAGTAACAACCAACTATTGAAACTGATTGGTGAACAATTTGAGGGAATGAAAAGGTGTGCATAACACGCGATTGTAGTTTTCTATGATTGGTTTATTTCATTTCAGTAAACTGTGTCGTATTTGAGAACACCTCCCGTGACAGGGGTATTTGTTCCCAGTCAAGGTGACATTCCTCCGCCGTGCTGTTTGTCCGGCCATCTGACGGATGCGGCAATCTGTTATCTGTTCAAGCAACGCTTTCTTATTATCGTCCGCTAGATATTTACTGTGTGTCACACAAATTGAAAAATATTTCCACATTATTTAACCTTTTGCTCTGCAGTATTCCTGCTCTTATTAAAAAAAGAACTACGAAATAAATATACATTTAAATTTATTTTTATTCTTATTCTGAACCCTGGTTGAGCCGCAACCCTGTTAACGCTCCTCCGGATAATCGGAAGTTAACTTTAGTTTCAATTTATAATTACTAATAGTTTTCATTAAAAAAAACAACTGATAAATGTCTATCTATGACCTTGAATAAAGGAAATAATATTCCGTTTTCATGGAGTTAGTTTTCTTATGAGTTGTTTTATATATTTTATGGTAATGTTTTTACATTTAAAACTAAGTTGTTATTATTCTATATTATTTTGTTTTCTGTATTTATTTTGTATTTTATGTTTTTTGATAAGTTCCTCAGTCTCTTGATTTTAAATCAACTGAGAGATAAAAGACATCTTACACCTTCCCTTTGGTATAAGGTGTTGTCAAATAATGAAAAAGTAAAAAGGTCATGGTTGACATATTCTAAAAAAAAAAAAAAATTCACTATTCGGTGTTCCATGTAAACTCTTCAAGGCGAAGCGCACTGAATCTCTCAAACCGGGAATGTACACATTTCAAACCACAGGTTTTAAAAACTGGAAGGAAATTTTTTGATCTTAATTATTTTGCTGTCTAAATACAATACAACATTAAAAATGGTCTTGGAGGAACTCCAGAAAGATCACGTACTTTACTTGTCAAAGACCTCACAGAATGAAATCATTGCAATGATGGGAGATCATGTTCGAAAGAAGATACTGAATGACATATCAGGCAAAGTACTACGCAGTAATGTTTGATTGCATACGTGATAAATCACATACAGAACAAATGAGCTAAGTAATCCCATATGTTACTAAGAATGAAAATGGCCAATTGGAAATCAGAGAAAGCTTCATTCATTTTATAGCAGTTATTGGTAAATCTGGGGAGAACCTGGCAGATACATTATTTAATAAGTTGGAGGAAGATGTTGGAAATAAGAAATTGCCGAACCCAAATTAAGATAATGGGTCGAACATGTGTGGTGTATACAAAGGAGTACAAGCTAGGTTCTTGGATGTCAACCCAATAGCAAAATTTGTCCCGTGCACAGCCCATTCCTTGAATCTGGTGGGACTTCATGCAGCATCAATATCTCCTGAAACAGCGAACATATTTGGAGTAATCCAGAGATTATACACTTATTTTGTTTCATCAACACAACGGTGGGAAGTCACGAAGAAACACATAAAAACGAATTTAAAAGGAATCAGTGATACTCGATGGTCTGCTAAGTCCGAGGCAGTATATGCTCTTGTGAAAAACTTTCAAGGAGTAATCAGCACTCTCATTGAGTTGACCCAAGAAGAAAACTATACACCAGAGACTAAATCTGATGCCTCCAGTCTCATTCATACTTTAAAAGAATTCCGACTTATTTCGTATTTGATTGCATGAGCAAATATCTTAAAAGAAATTAACAAAGTTAACAAGGAAATACAGAAACATAACATAATATTGTCAAAAACAATACAAATGCTGGAAGGTCTCGCCACAAGTATGGAAAGGCTGAGAAATGAAACAAATGAATGGTTAAAGACTGCTAAAGAAATAGCGCAAAAAATTGAAGTGGAGCCAACTATGGAAACTCGCAGGATCCCAAAAAGGAAAATAATGCCTGGAGAGATGTCAGCAAGATGTAGAAGAAAGGTTTTTACCAAAGTATGAAGGAAGTAATCGATGTGATACTGATCCAGTTGAAAGATAGAAGCAGAGTATAAGTGCACTTAACAATATTTTCTCTTTTCTAAATTGTAAAGACTTGAAAAGCTTAAATGACAAGGAGTTGAGAACTTGTGCTGCAAACCTGCTAGTAAATATCTTAAGATATAAACATCTCAATATATAAGTGAAAATGAGTTCCCTACTGAAATCCTAGTTCTTTGTGACCAGTTACAAAATTCAAAAGTTACTTTTGAAGAAATGAATCCACTGGATCTTCTAAACCTAATTCAAGAAAGAGATGCTTTCCCAAATGTGTGCATAGTCTTGAGAATTTACTTAACGCTCCCAACTACATCAGCAAGCTGCAAGAGGAGTTTTAGTTAACTGAAGATAATTAAAAACTATCTCAGATCAACAATGACTCAAAACAAATTCAAAAACCTCGCAATACTGTCTATAGAAAGCCAAGAGGCCAATTCAATAAATTATGAAGAAGCTATTAATTCGTTTTTTCTGAAAGAAAAACAAGAAAAGTAATTTTATAAAAATATCTGCATAAAATACATTTTCAAAAGCATATGAAAGGTAGCTGCGAAGACCATCATTGCAAGCAGCATCATAGCAAGAGGATAATGGTGGTTTTAGTGTTTTGTTTTTTTAGTCCGTTTAAACAAATTTTAAAAATGCATATACCTGTATGTCATAGTACCGTTAAGTAAAAAATATGTGTGTTTTTAAGTGTTGAATGCCGCCGTCGCACAGTGTAAACTAAAATTAAATATAAAACATTTAAAAAGGACTTCATAGTGGACGAAGTCTTCATCGGGTAGTTAATAAAAATGCTGGATTAAACAGCTAGAGGTGTTTCAGTTTTGAAAAGGATGATGGACATATAAGAAGAGGTAAGAGTGAGGGAGGGACAGTGGGGAAGGGGCTATTATTGCGGGGGTGTATGTTGGTGGGGGAATATTTTATTTTTATTTTTTTTTCTTCATATTGCTCGATGGATTGTACCGATAAGCATTCATTGTAGGCGTTGGGTTCTGTGATTATATACAGCGATTCTTTACATTTGCATAAGAATGCATTGTTTTCATTGCATACTATTGAGGCTCTGGCGAAATCCAGTGTGTGGCCCGTCTTGAACGTGTGTGCTACTGTATTATAATTGTGATCCTGGTTTTTGAGGGAATATTGGTGCTGGTATAATCTTTTACTTAATTTTTGTTTAGTTTCGCCATAATAAGTGCATGGTTCGCCATTAGCGCATGGTATAGAATATACTACTTCTTTATGATCTAAGGGTTTTTTTGGTTCTTGGGGAATTTAACTTCTGTTACATAGTGCATCAAGAGTATTTCTGCTTGGAGAGGTCAATACATTGTTGTATGGCCTTAGCATGTTAGTTGATGGAGCGTGGGATGATAAGGGATTGAAACATTTTTTATCTGAAAGGATTGATTGTTGCAAATTACAATAGTAGGCTCGTGTGACGGAGGCTGTGTGTTTATCTAAGAAGTTTGGTGGATATTCATTGAGAATAAAGATGTCTTTTATTTTTTGTATTTCTTGCTGAAGCAAAAGATCGAGTACTAGATAGGAGGAAGGCTCGATTTATTGCCATTTTTATGTTGTTGATTTTGAAGGCCATTGGACAGGATGAATTGTAATTGAGGATAATGGGTAGGGATGCTGGTTTTCGGTAAACGGATGTGTGAAAGGCGTTGTCTGTGCACCATGTCAATATATCAAGAAAAGGAATGGTTTGGGTTTCAGGGTTTTCATCCTCTTTTTAAATTTTATGTTTGAGTGGATTCAGGTAGTGATTTGAAAAATTTGATCTTGTTCATTTGGATGGGCGTAGAATATCATCCTTTTTAAAACTGAAAAACCTCTAGCTATTTAATCCATCATTTTTATTAACTCTTGACCCGATGAAGACTTCGTCCACTATGAAGTCGAAACTAGTAGTTTCGTTTTAACCTTTTTAAATGTTTTTAAATGTTTTATATTTAATTTTATAGTTTACACTGTGCGACGGCGGCATTCAACACTTATCTACTTTCAGAGCACGTAAAAATTAAGACATGTATGTGTTTTTATTTCAATAAATTAGGTTTGGCACACCATTAAAGAGACTATTACTTTTATCCAGTTATTTATTATTGCATGAAATAGTGAAAAACAGCTACAGGGGCTGCATGGGACTGACTTGCCCCCCTGATAAATTTCCTAGATCCGGCACTGCTTCCATATCCTAATTTAGCTTACAATGCTCGACCATTCTCCTCTGCACGACAGTCCCAAATCTTGCATGACGCACTACAAATTCACAGCAACATTCATTGTCCACGTCGAAACACAACAACTGAAGCCAAAAGATACCACCCACACACGAAGGGGATTTTGGTGAGTTTTGACTCTAAAAGAGGATCAGTTACTTACGTTAACTTTCAACCGAGGAGTTGGAAGTTGGAGATTTTTCAGATGCTTTATAATCGACATGTCACAATTCCTATCGTTGAGGCAAACCTTGTCTCTGGTAAACAAGTAACAGTTCTTATATAAATAAAAATCTCAAAAGAAAGCTTATGAACAAGTGGTAGATTTATTGAAAATTAAAAAAAAATTCAAAAGCTGAGGAAAAGCTGGTGAAGGAAAAAATCCAATGTGTGAAATGATTTCCGTAAAAAAAGCCAAAAAAATTCAGTTGTCGACAAGGAATGGAAAAGGAGCTGACTCAGTAACACACACCATAACTGTGGTGAGTTATAATCTACAATAATCTAATTTACCTTGCATTAAAATAATATCGAAAACTATCGTAATACTTAATGTTTTGGAGGTATTCATAAGAAAGTGAAATGGAAAATTCTGCTTCTTTTGGCTTGCTGCAAACAAGCTAGAAGTAATAATGGCAACTTTCTTCATTGGAAAGGAGGAGTAACTTAGTTAAGCACCGCTAGAGCCAAGGGAAGGATTTCTGTCCTGCCGAAATTACAAAATCTACTCTCACTTGGAAGATCATATTGGCTAAAAGTCCAAGGGTTTCTGATTGACACGAAATTTTGATATATCACGGAGATAATCCGCTAAACCTAGGGACATTACTAGTTAAGCTGTGACAAAACACTTTTTCCCAAGGGAAGGGATGTGAAGGTTCAGATCCAACAGATACAAGAAGATCCAAACACAGTCCAAACGCAACAACCAAAGCTACCGTCCTAACTTGTTTGTCATTCCAATTCTAACTACAGCATTTTTCTGTAGGGGACGACGTAATCTTCTTCCGATCCAGAGGTTCATTTCGCACAGCACACACGGAAAATTTCCCAATCACCTACTTTGAGAATTTTCTATTGATTAACATTGAGTCAGAGGGGTTCCCTCTTAATCCCAGAAGGTATTTCCGTCACCAGTTATCAGCATAAAAGGTTTGCATTAAAGGTGGCCCCAGACGGTCAATATTTTGATCAAACGGTTTCATCAATCGATTGAGTCAAGCGTGATTGACCGGTTAGGAACCCGTTTCACGCGTGTGCCAATCATTGAGGGAGATTGATGGAAAGTTTGATTTACGCCAATCATTGAAGAGGGCGCTTGACTGTCTAGGAGGGTTTTGATCAATCTTTTCCTCAGTCATTGCTCTCGGCACAAGCAATGGAGTGCACACCCCTCGCTTTCCACAACGAAACTCATTCCGAACGTGAGTTTACTTCAATATTAATAGATTTATAACCAGACTGCCCTGAATTATTTAAAGTAAAAAGCCAAGATTATTTTAATAGAAATAAAAGAAAGGTCCAATGGGGAAGTGATGCGCAACATATGACTCCCAACCGGGACACTTAGCCTCTCCTTCCCAACTCCACTCTCACCTCCACGTGGTGGACCTTGGGACTTGAGCAACTTAGATGAAGACTGGGTTCTAACCCCAGTGGGATTCTAAGTCAGGTGCTGACGAGAGACGGGGGGCTCAAAAGATTAGTCTCTTGAGCTGGTTGATGAATATACAGGTCATCAACCCAAGTGTGGCAGCGGAAGAAATTAACAAGTTCAACGGTGGCACACACAACTCCGAGTTAGATGGAGTTACTGCAAGGCAGTGTCTGACTCACAATGAGCGACTGCAAACAGCGTCTGTTTCTCCATGTTAGGAGTGGCTGCATGAACACTCTGAGTCTCACAATCCCAGTTTTATCTTGGATATGGCTCTTGCCATATCCCCCACCAAATCTCAAATAACTATGCATGATGGAAAATTCTTCAAAAGAAACTACTCCAGGAGGTACCTCAAAAAGGAAATCCTCCGTCGCCAGCGGCGGCGCAATCAGGCCTATGGATTCTGGAGAGCCTGGACCAACATGCTCAGGAAGAGAAACAAAGTCCCTAGGAAAGCTGAAGCATAGAATGAAACCGAAAAGGAAATACTTCTTTGGCACCTTGAATGTTAACTCACTCTTGAAAACCGGGAAATTAAAACAAATGACAAAAATGTTAGATGAGCTACAAATTCAGATCATAGCACTCCAAGAAACAAGATTCACAGATGAAAACACTATGGATTCTGAGGGGTACAGAATCTTCAAGGGAAAAAGAGGTCGGAATCCTATGAGAGGAGGAATCCCACATCTTGGAACAGGCTTCATTGTGTCACTAAATATTATAAACTCGATATCAGATTTTTACTCTCCTAATGAGCGTTTATCCATCTTGACGATAAAGTGTACCAACAAAACATACTCTCTTGTTAATGGGCACGCTCCAATCAATAATGATAACAGGACAAATCCAGAAAAAGTTGAAATATTTTGGGAATCCCTTGAACACGAAATATCCAAAATCCCTCCAAAAAAACGTTAAAATTCTGTTGGGTGATTTCAATGCCCAAATTGGAAAAGAAAAGAAATTCAGAAAAATTGTCGGTGAATATCCAGCCCACCTAAGAACCAATACAAATGGGGAAAGGCTGATACACCTTTGCAAAGGAAACAATCTCAAACTAATGTCGACGAACTTCAAAAAACTGCCGAGAAAACAAAAAACTTGGAGGTCGCCCAACACAAGTCTAGGAGAATTCCAAATTGACCATGTGGAAATCTCTAACAACTACCAGAAAGAAATAATGAATGTAAAAGTGAAAAAAGGCGCCAACATTGAAACAGACCACTACCTTACTACAATAAAAAATGAAATTCATATCACAAAATAGGTTACAAAAATATAAACCCAAGATACAGAGAATTGATAGGGAGATGCTAAAATCAAAAGAACAGGAATTTCAACAAAAAATAAATATAGACTCGGACGACTGGGAGGAGATCAAAACTAAAATGGTCAGCACAGCCCTTGAGATTGCCCCACTCAAAAAAAACAAAAAACACAGATGGTGGAATGAAGAATGCGAAAAAGCCCTAAACCTAAGACTACAATTATGGAAGAAATGGTATACCACCAAGAAAAATGAAGATTATGTCAACTTTAAAATCCAAAGATCTCAAACAGCTAAAATAATAAGAACCACAAAAAGAATATTTGAAAAGAATCAATTTAAACAAATTGAGGAGGAACTAACATTTTCTCTAACATTTAAAAAACAGAATTCTAATCATAAACAATCATGGTACAAACTTTCTTGAATAACAATCACAGCCTTTCCTTAACAACAAAATACATTTATACAACATATAGCAAACACAGACTTTCTTTAACAAAAAAATAAATTCATACTACATATAACAAAATAAATTCATCTTAAAACATCTAACAATCCCAGCCTTTCCTTAACAATCACAAATTATGAATTATTTATATTTATAAGGAAGATGAATTTTGGATTTTCATTAAATTGAGGAGGATTTCAAGAAGAATAACACCAGATCATTCTACAGAATATTTAAACAAAGTCTCCAAGGATATCAGCCCCAAAATTTATGCTTTAAAAATGAAGAGGGGAAACTGGCACTTAACAACAAAGATAACTGCAATATACTAGCACAATATTTCAAAAAGCTCCTGAACTGTGAAGAACCGAAAGAAAAATTTGAAAAAATTACCGCAGTACACATTTTCAAGGACTCAGATCCTCCAGATGTGACCGAGATCAAACAAATCATAAAAGATCTGAGAAATGACAAAGCACCGGGGGAAGATTCAATGGTAGCGGAAATGTGGAAACATGTAGATGTGAATACGGTTCAAAAGCTATACAATGTCTGACAGAACATATGGAAGACAGAGAAAATACCCGAAGAGTGGAAAACTGCTCTAATACATCCGATCCACAAAAAGGGAGACCGAACTGATGCTAACAATTACAGGCATCTCACTGCTTCCAGTAACATATAAAATACTATCTAAAACACTACAAAACAGATTGGAAAAACAACTAGATCAACAACTAGGAGAGTATCAAGCAGGATTCAGAAAAGGCAGATCATGCGCCGAACAGATCTTGAATCTAAAACTAATAATCAACTACAGAAAAACAAGAAACAAAAAAATTCACGTGACCTTCGTGGATTTCAAGAAGACATATGATTCCATTGTTAGGGAAACGTTGTTCAATACATTAGAAGAATTTGGAGCTGACAATAAAACGCTAGCGATTACAAAACAAACCCTAATAGACACTAGGTCAAAAATTAAATTTATGGGAGAAATTTCAAAACCGTTTGAAATCAAGACAGGAGTGAGGCAGGGTGATGGTTTATCTCCATTGCTTTTTAACTGCACACTCGAAAAAGTTATAAGAGAATGGAGAAAAAAAATGAAAATAGAAGGTATACAGAAAGTTAGGATAGGAAGAAAGAAGGACGGTTTGGAATTTGATTGTTTGGCTTTTGCGGATGATCTGGCAATCCTTGCAGAAAGTTACGAAGATGCAGTAAAACAGATAAATATTCTAAAAGAAACAGCAGAAAAAACTGGCCTCTTAATATCATTTGAGAAAACAGAATATATGAAAAATGTTAAAGAAGGTCCCAAATACTTAGAAACAAAGTATGGAAAGATAAAGAAAGTCACCAAGTTTAAATACCTGGGAGAAATAATCCAATCAAACGCATTAGATAAAGAAGCAAACTTAGCAAGAACGAGAAAGATGGAACTTGCATTCCAATTAACAAAAAATGTCTATAACAAAAAATCTGTCTCCATAAATACAAAACTAAAACATTATGAAACTGTGATTCAACCCGAGAGCCTGTATGTATCAGAATGCCTAACAATGAATACGGCCACCCAACTAAATGAACTTGAGAAGAAGAAAAGAAAAGTAGTCCGAAAAATTCTTGGTCCAAACTATGAAAATGGAAGATGGAAACTCAAAAGTAACAGAGAAATATACGAGAGAATAGAGAGGATTGTGGACACAATGAGAAAGAGGAGAATAACATTCTACGGACACCTTAGTAGAATGAATGATGACAGATTGTCAAAGCAGCTCTTTAACTACTTTGATAAAAACCCCAAAACACATATAATCTGGTTTAAGGAGGTAAAGAGCGACATGGAAGAAATGGGAATAACAGCGGAAAAATTGGAGAATAGGGGGATGCTCAGATCAACAGTTAAAAATTTTGTTGGTTTTCAAGCAAAGCAGAAAAGGAAAACAGGGGGAATCTGGACAGATGAAAGACGAAAGCAACAGAGTGAAAGGATGAAAGAATACTGGAGGAAGAGATTGAATGAAGGAAGAAAATCATGAGGTTATTTTACGTGGTCCCTAGTTGGCCAAATTCGAAAGAAGAAGAAGAAGAACAAGAAATAAAAGAAGGGCGGCATTACAAACAATTGTATGTGCTTTAAGAGCGTTCAAGCCGGAGTTCACAGTGGAGAAATCAAACAAAAAATTAACTCTCTGCGAACAAATTTCAACTGGGAGCATAAGGCGATCCAGGAAAAAAAAGTGTCAGGGGCGTCAGCTGATGACATCGAGGAATCGTCATCGCTATGGTATTACAATGATCTCTTATTCATAAGAAATCAAATTGAAATCGCTCCTATAGAAACTTCAGAGGTAAGAATTTTTTTTTATCATACCTACCATTTAATTACATACTTTTCTATTGACATACATACATACATACATAAGGGTAGCTCCGCGCTACAAATTGTTCAGTTTAAAGCCAGTTTTCAGTTTAAGTATTGTGTGTTAATATTGGCTGGTAAAACAAACGAACTGCTTGGGACGTACTGATACTAAATATAAAATGAATTAATTTATTTAGTTTAAATTTTATTACAATGTCATTCGCCTCTAAATATAGTCACTGAATAAATGTTCATGAGTGAAGCGGTTTCTCATTTTATACCACTCCTTTGACCACCATCGTTTCCTCTTATTACTGCCCTTTTTCCGTTTAACGGCAACTAAAGTCAAGGCAAGGAAGCATAAATCTGTGTTTAAAACCATTGTTTCAATGATAGGTATGTAGGTACACACTATATTTGATAAGTCACGAAAACGTTATTTTCTGGTTATGAAATATTATAACGTGTTACAAAATAATAAAACCTGTTATAAACTACACGAATATTATAATATAAAAAAGCAAAATTTCACAATTATTTCACAAAAGTCTCGCAAAAAAAAAGTAATGCTACCTTCCTTTGCTGAAACTCCACTACGAATGAATTTCGTTCAAAAGAATGAAGCGTGCGTCAATCGATTGCCTCGCTCTTTTAAACAAAAGATTGACCGTCTAGGGCCAAAGATTGAAGGGTTATTTGAAGCGTGCCCAAAGGATTGACGCAACCGTTTGATCAATGTGATTGACCGTCTGGGGCCACCTTAACACCCAGGAACATCAACCAAAATATGAAATACATAAAGCTGTGGGGGAAAAAATAAAATTACCCTTTAAAAAAAATCTCACTAAACAAGAAACCATGACAAGTATTTTCCGTACACATGTTCTGATCGAAGGCGTTCATTCAAAGAAACCAATGGAATTAAACCAAAACGTTAGTTATTGAGACAACGACAAAAAATAGAGGACCTTCAGGTGAAAACGATTTTATTGTTTAGGTGAACGTTCTTTAAAGTGCAAATGGAACTTATATAGAGAAAAAACATGCACAAATTAATAATAAATGTGGTATTAAACATAAAAAATTATTAATTTCGACTACTGCACGTAGTCGTTATCAAATATGTCTGAAACATAAAAATCTCAGAATATATACAAAGGGGTTGGGTCGTCATCTAAGGAGTGGCCAATCGGGGGCCTCTTGCTAGTTCCGTGAATTGTAGTAGTTCCCATCGCTGCCTATTGCTAGAATTCTTCCCGCTGAGTACACCTGTGTTGGTCTGACGGGGGTTCCCAGGGATTAGCCGGTTATCACGAACCAAGTGGTCGGTTCTGTTTATATTGGAAGTTACTAAAAGTAGGCGGGTACTTGTGAACGAAAATAAAAATAAAAGATAAAAAAAGAAAATAGAAATATAAAACCGACATGTGAAGTTAAAAGGCGGAAAGTAAGAGAAAGGGACGGAAAAAGGCTATGGATGTTTCTCTGTGGCGGTTCCCATATGATAGCGCAGGTTAAAAAAGGTTAAAGCGGGAGAGGGGAGGGTTAGCGGGATTACGTGGAATTAGCAGCCATTGACATCTCCACCAAGAATAAAAGCAAATGAGCGGTGCTTTTTTGTTGAGGCAAGAAGGGGTTACAAAAAAGAAATGTAAAATAAATAAATAGATAAGCAAATAAAACTAGGCAAATATAAAAGTATAAAATTAATAATTAAAAATTAGAAAAGTGAAAACATTTTGAAAAGTTAAGGAAGTTATTTCATGATAAAAGAAAATAAAGTAAAAATAAAAAATAAAAAAATAAAAAATAAAAAATAAAAAAATAAAAAATAAAAAATAAAAAAATAAAAAATAAAAAATAAAAA
>JAFIDM010050584.1:0-15162 GCA_023159025.1 Thereuonema tuberculata | reverse complement strand
AGTATTTTATGCATAGTAGCAGACATATAATGCCATGAATAGAGACTTACTAAACATGTTGATTATAACATCTGATCCTCTTATCAATAGTCTCCGAGAGGTCCCGAAAAAAAAATCAAATAAACTATGTGCGGAGTTAATTATAGCTCCCACTATAGAGAATAGACACTACAACAATAAGTCTTCCGCAAAATCAAGAAGATTATTATTAGAATAAGATATTTTCACAATAGTTATAATTAATATGTTGATAAATTTCTATAAATACTTCGAACTTCTAAAATACACAATATTTCTCTTCCTTCAACAGGAAGCTTCTTCAGGTTTTTTTTGAGGACATGAAATAAAACTTTTCTTTTTCTTTATAGAATCCGTTAAATATACAGAATTTTACATAAATATATATAGATTCCGTTGTATATTTAACGGATTCTAGTAGGAAACAGAAAAGTTTCTTTCCCTGTCCTCAATAAAAAACCTGAAGAAGCTTCGTTTTGAAGGAAGAGAAATATTGTGTATTTTAGAAGTTCGAAGTAATTAAAGAAATTTAACATATTAAATAAGATTATTATAAGTTTTTTTTTAATATATTTTAGCGTTTGTAATTTTGTCTTAATTTTATGTATATACGATACTGTAGTTATGTAGATAAGTTAGTTAATTTAATTAGCACTAATAATATTATTATTATTATTATTATTATTTGTACATTTTATGCTTGAATTGTTAAATATATAAAATAAAATATTCGTTTTTTATTATTTTGTGCATCCTAATCCTTTTATATTATCGTAGAATTAACTATCCGATCGATACAAATGCGAAAACGATAAAAAATAATTTTGTCCACCTAGCTTGTACTAAACGATCCCTGTGTTGATTCCGAATTCCTGTTTCCAGGTGTCTCTGTGGGAGTTTTCACAAGGCGGATAATACGCTGTGTCATTGGCTGTCGCAAAGTCAAGATTGAAAGATACGACGCAACGTGGCTAAAAGTCGGAGCATGACGTCTCTTATACGAGATATTCTCCAGTGAGCTCATTCGTACAGTATGCTCTCGATATTATTTTATGTTCTTGTTCCTCATTTTTTAAGCCTCTTAATATATTTGATCAATTGGTGAAGATGGCCGAAGCTATTCTTCTGGCTGGTCTATCGAATATGTAGTGGATCGTAGCTGGTATAGGGTACCACTGCTATAACTTAACTTAGACTTAATGGGTTTCTCCGTCCAGCTCCAGCCCAAATGAAAAAGCCTGATGATCAGTCGAACATTTCCGTAGTAGGCTCTCATCGATGACAGTCATTTACAGAACTTTTTAGACGTTCTTGAAACAGTATTCATTTTTGGATGTGTCGCTTCCGTCCTGTCTGGGTTCGTCCACATGATGTCGGTGCTTCTTCTGCCTTCTAAAAAGTTTCTAAATTTTTCTTAAAAAGTTTTCTAATCTTTCTTAAAAGTTTTCTGTTTACTTTTTAAACTCTCAGCTCTCGCTGTCTTTTTTTGCCTCTCCACGCATTCCTTTATACTCAAGTCAATAGGTAAAGTGGAGAAGGCCCTCCGTGAAACTTATCCACCCGCGCTTCAAGGAAGCGAGAATCATCTCTAATCACAAAGCGAGACAATTGGAATGGAATCAATGTATCGGTATCACTGTAGATGGAGCCTCCGGTGCTGGATTGTTAAAACCAGGCATCGTAAGGGACAACGGTGATGAAGCCCAGTGCCTGCAATTCCTCTAGCAATGCTGCGGGCAGATACCATTGCTGTAAACAACCAGTTATCTCTATGGTTGATGGAGAGTGATGCTATCGTAACAGTTAGGGCTTGCCTCACAGCAAACTGATTGTCTACCATTAGTACTGTTGGGTCAACCAGTGACGTGAATGAGTGCCCTCACGCAACATTCGAGTCCAGCATCTTCCCACAGAAGCTTCGCTAGGACCCACAGCGATCAATGGGCACGAAAAACGTATAATTTTTTCGAAGAGAACTTTTCTTATTATTTACATCTTTAATTGTTAATCGTTTTGAAGTAAATTATCAACAATCTCTATTTTTATGCAGATTAATCCTTCGAATCTTATTCCTTTGGATTCATTAGCTTTTGAGCAGCTGTGTGCTTCATTTCAATTCTAGTTTGAAAATCAATTTCCTTAGCTAGTTATTTTTTTATCATCATTTGATTTTTCTAGATTTTTTCTTTATTTCTCATTTCTACGACGACATAAATAACAAAATAACCTGCAAATGAATTGTATCATTTCAAGAATATTCGAAATATTCCATTGAAAAGCTTGTAATACAATTTCCACGAAACAATAATTTTCTCTGATATATCGACAATGTAAGCGATTCGTATCTTAAAATATTATATATATATATATATATTATTAGATTTCCTTTTTAGTATATATTAAAAATAAAAGTAATTTCGAATTTTAAAGAATTACTTTTTTAAACATCATTATGGTCTTTTAAACCGTAAAAATAGTTGGGTACTAACGACGGCTTGATGAAGACTGAAGGCAAAAAAACCAGTTTTTCGTTTCTAATTTTGTTTATTTTTTTTTATTCCCGTAGAAATAAATCAACGAAGAATTGTAACAAAGAAGAATTCACTATTTTATGTTTCTATGAGCCAATAAATATACACTGACTGCTCAATTGAAAGTGGACACCTGTGGAATGGAACAGACGCTTTATTTTCAGCAAATCTAAAAGCGCGTACTGTGATATTTTGCCCTAAGCACAGTATCTACACGTTCTGGCATGCTCTACAGTTTCTGATAGCGAGCAACCGGTATTTTTGCTCACTCCTCCTTCAAAACCTGCACAAGTTGGATGCGTGTTTGTGGTCGAATCGGACGCGCAAAATTACGGGGCTCCAATTCATCCCACTGAAGTGCAATATGAGTGAGCTCTGGACCCTGGGTAGGCCACTGAAGTTCCTGAACGTTATTTTCCCGAAACTAGGTTCTGACAACACGGGCCTAACAGCACGGCGCATTGTCATGCTGGAACACAAATGGCCCTTCCCCGAACTGCGACCACAACAAAGGAAGTATGGAATTGTCTAGAATGTCCAGATACTTTGTGGATGCCAGGTTCCTCTCGAGCACAACCGTCGGACACGTCAAAACCACGAGAAACCCGAACCCAATATTACAGCACCACCGCCAAACTTAACTGTTGGGATGACACACTTAGATGTCCACTTTCAATTAAGCAGTCAGTGCACGATTCTGTCATACTTCTGTATTGGTTGTTTAGATTTGTTTCTTGTTTGTTAAAATTTTTCTTTTTTAGTTTCGTTGATTTATTTCTCCTAGAATAAAAAAAATGAAGCAAAATAAGCAAAAAATTTGTTTTTATATTTGTTTTTTCTTTCTTTTTGAAACTTTTCTTCTTATTTTATTCTATTATTTTTTAACGTGAAAACAACTTCTAAATAAGAAATGAAAAACTATCTGGATGTGTCTCTACCTTAATATGGTTATATAGCTTGTGAGCCCTAATGATCCATGTCGCAAAGGTCGATGGGAAAAGGCCAGACTAAAAGAGACACACGTAATTGTCTAATTATGCGACTATTTTTCTTCAATTTTTTTAAATTAATGTAGTATTACTATTGTCAATATGCGTCAAAAACCTAAGAACGGACGAATTTGTATATATATTTGAAAAAAAAGTTGATGACTCTTGCCAAATATGAACGCAGATAAATTGCCGGAATATAAAAACATGCTACGACAAAAAAATGGTTGTAAACGAAGTAAAAAAAATAGATTGTAATAAGTTTGTTGTCAAAAAGTCACAGCATTTCAGAAATAATGAACAGTGGTTGCAGAATGGATGAACAGTGTTGATATATACAGTGGCATATAATTCTCGCCACAATTTGTCGGGATATCCGCGTTCCAGTGGTAGAATGGAGATGATTCGTAAGCTGACCAGACGTGGTGTGGCGATTACGATTTGCTGTTACAGCTAAATATCTGTCATCCTCCGTTGTCGTAGATAGAGGGCGATGTTTCTCCATCCATACATCTCGCACCCCTATTAAATTCCGATGTACAGATAGGATAGACAAACGGATTTCACCATCGTGTTCAAAGGACCAAAAAACATAGGAATAGGTATTTTTAGGGGTTATCGCCCCCCCCCCCCAGGTTAGCATAGTGTGACTATTAATAAAATAATTTCGGTTTTTTTTGTCACCTTTTCCCGAAAAATTAAACAAAAAAAAAAATTGAAATCATTAGTCAAACTTTGACTCGCAATATAGTTTCAGAAACAAATGTAAATCTACTAAACTAATATGCATTTTTTACCCTAATAAATGTGGAAAAGAGTTTCAGAGCAAATGCTTGTAGTTCCAAAACCTGATATGAATCATCTACTGTCCTATCGTCTAACGGTGAAAAAGACGCATTTTTAAAAGTATAGGTTTCATATATGTTTTAATAAGTGATTAGAAAATTAATAGAAGAAATTGGTACAAATCATTTTACATGTATCGGTAATGACAAACATTTTGAAAATATCAGTTAGAAACTGTGGTATACAATGGAAAAAAGTGGTTCACACATCTTTAAAAAATATATACAGCGTTTAGGAAAGTCGAAAATTATTATGGAGACCGAAAAAAAGAATTAACATAAAGGAATAAGACAAAAGTGTAATATCTCACTAATCAAAATTGCCGAGAAAAAGTATAAGTATAAAAATGATATATCAATATTACTTTAATATAACCACTATTTACAGACGATCAGGTGATTATATAGTAGTAAAGAAAGACTTCAAAGAACTGTTGTTGTTGTTGTTTGTTGGTGTTTTAATGGCGCAAAAGCAGCAGTGGCTAAGCTGCGCCAAGAAAGGTAAAATTCAGAACATTGGAAAAGCAAAATAATAGAAGTAAATCAAGATAAAATGGGCAAAAACAAGGAAATAACTGTTAATTATAAAAGAGAGGCAAGGCCACATTGAGAAATGAAAGAACTGTTAATGAGCCATATTCAGTTCCACATATAACTTATAAAATTCAATCAAAAAAAAAAAAAACATTATGGGAAGTTAACCAATAAGAAAATAAAATCATTTTCAATTTGTCATTCAAAATCACAGAACAGGCTTCACGTTTCAAATAGAACATTATTTCCGAAAAAGATAAAAACAGCGAAGGAAATCAACAACTTCCAAAAAATATGTGGCACCAGTTCTAAGAAAAAAAAAAGAAACCAAGCATACAAACTAAAGACATGGTAATGAAAGTATTATGAGGTAATGGTAGTATCACTCTTGATCTTAATGCTGGGCATAAGGAAAAAAAATTAGGCAAATACAAGCTACAAAAATGAAATTTCTAAGACACGTGAAAGGATGCATAAGAACAGGTTGAATGAGAAATGATCCCTTAACAAAAGAACTAGATGTCCATACAAATACAGAGAAAATAACAATACAAACTGAATTGGAAAGAATAAGGTCCTCAAATAGAAATCCTGAAGAGGTATTACAGTACAGGAATATTACAATATTTAAAGTTTATCAGTTACTGTCTAAACATATACTGTATATTCGTTTTGTTTTCCGTTTTTTGCCTGTTTTTTGTCTCTCCTTTTAGTTCGAATAACAGCATGGTATCGCATCTTGAAGAACCTTTATCTCTTTAAAAAAATTCTAGTTTCTGATGAAAATGACATGGTAGAACAAAACCATAAAACAAATAAATACCTTCAAACCCCGTAAAGCAGGGATGCTCAAACAGTCGATCGCGGAAATAATTTGGGTATCAAACAAAATAATCTCATTTCTGCGGTGGTCGTTCATACGCGACATTTTAAATAATAATTATGCATTACGGATGACGAAAATTCTAGTCTAGATTAATTGTTTAATAATAGTAGTTTCAGTTCAAGTTGAGACTTATCAAACTTCAAGATTTGAAAAGTAGTTTGAAAGCATAGCAATCCTTATTCACTGGGCAAGCCAAACAATCAGTAGCTGCAAAAATTGCGTCTTTTAAAATTTCCTACATACTGGCAAAAGACAAGACACCTTTTGAAGATGGAACGATAGTGTAAGAAGCATTTATTGAAGCGGCAGATGTACTGTTTAATGACTTAAAAAATAAAAACAGAGATTATAGCTGCCATCAAGGAGGTCCACTTATCTCGTCCAACTATTACTTGACGTGTCGAGATCATGAGCAGTGATTTGGAGACCAAACTGAAAAGTGATATGATGGAATATACATACTTTTCTTTGCACTTTGATGAGTCCACTGATATGACTGATACTGCCCAGTTAAGTTTTTTCATTTGAATGGTATTTTCTGATATGTCGGCTAAAGAAGAATTGTTGACAATGCTACCACTGAAAGAAAAAACTCGCGGAGAAAATATTTACAACGCTTTTTTGAATTTTGTAAAAAAGTAGGTGCTACTTTTTTACAAACTCGTGTGCCTTTACAACAGATGGAGCGCCAACCATGACTGGCAATAAAAATGAGTTTGTTGCATTGTGTCGAGCTAATGATGACTTCTCATCGTTTTTCACATTCTATTGCATCATTCATCAGCAAGTTTTATGTTCAAAAATACTAAATATGGAAGATGCCATGGACACTGCCATTAAAATCGTGAATTCCATCCGTGCGCGAAGCTTGGAAAGACGCTCTTCAAAGTGCAATTGGAAGCTAGCGAGTCTGCTGAGCACACTGATTTACTTCTTTATAAAACGTGAGGGAGATGAGCCGCGGAAAATTTATAAAAAGGTTCTAGGAATTATTACTACCTGAAATTATATCTTTTCTAGATGAACGAGGTGACGACACTGAGATACATAAAAACGAAAAGTGACTCTTTGATTTAGCTTTTTTATCAGATGTGACAAATCATTTGAATATCATTAACTTGGAGCTACAGGGTAAAAATCAAACCGTTATCTACATGATTAGAGCAATAAACTCTTTTAACAAATTGATGTTATTGATTAATCAACTAACCAAAAAGCTCAAAATTTTCCAGCTTTGGAAGCAAGAGCAAGTTCTCAGTTAAATTACGATAATTACGAGACAGAGCTAAAAAACATTCCGGGCGAAAGACGTTTCTCTCATTTCGATAAACTGAGGGATATTATAACTTTCATGATATATTCATTTTCTTGTGAAGACGTTGAAAAATCTGCTACTGAAATATCAAACACTTTCCATATGGAGATGTCTTCTGTCCAAAATGAGGTATTGCAGATAATGTCAGTTATACATCTCAAAGCCAGAGCAAAAGATACCAAATTTTGGTCTTTGATACCCGAAGACAAAAATCCATGTTTGAAACAAATAGCTCTTCAGTTAACAGGATTGTTCGGATCAACTTCCTTGCGCGAATCTGCATTTTCAGAAATGAAAATAATTACTTAAAAATATCGCAATTGGCTTACTGATGAACACCTGTTATCATGCTTGCGGTTGGCGCTCAGTAATTGCATGCCATCATTTGAAAAGCACGTGGATGATAAGCAGTATCATGCTTCAACATACAGTCAAAATTAGCAATGTAAGGCTATATTGCAATTATATAATTAGGTACATAGCCTATTATGTATATTTTATATCTCTATGTGCAATAAAAGCATTTTTCTTTGGTTGGTATGTTTTTTTCTTTAGTAGTTATGCCTTAGCCTAGTCCTAATAGTCGGCCATCGATCGCTTGTCGCCTAAATATTTTGTGGTCGATCGCAGACACTACAAGTCTGGGCACTCCTGCTGTACAGTATACATTATCCTATATCGTAATTATCATTATTCAAGTTTTTCTATATGTTTAACTTGAACTTGACATATTGAACAACTATAACAAAAGAAACATACTCAGGGATTATTGAAGAGATGAAGGGCGTGAAACGGGGTAGTACCCAGGACGTTTTCTATTTACTTATAAATTATTTGATGGGTCTTGCTTTGGAATATGGCACTGAGATTATTATTACCTGTGAGATTATCTGTCATGCATTCTTAAAAGAAAATTGATGAGAGGAAAAATGAAGCTCTTAGATCATTACTAAAGCAATCGTTCTATCCAGATTGCTGCCAGGCAAATGGAGACTGGCATAAGAAATGATGCCTTGAATTTTCATGATAGTTTCAGACGCTTTGGTATTAGTTATTATTGTGATAATTACAGATCAGCGACCACACATTTAAAAACCCAAGATAACTCTATTATGAAGATTGAAGAAAGTCCATTCCTTTGCATGCCCACCCTGCTCGCCTGATCTTACACCGTGTGATTTTTGGCAAACAGGTTATCTTAAGGCCACTGTCTACGGAGGAAGTGCCCATAACGTGAGTGTCTTAAAGGACAACATAACGATATGTGTGGAACATTATTCCTAAGATCTTTTATTTTATAATCAGCACAATATTTATAAAATGCAATTTCTAGTCAAGAATAATGGAAATCACATTGAAAAGCCGCTTCAACATCATCGACTGTGAATGAGTTTTAAAGTTGATCTTACAAGGAGACGACACACCCTGTTTGTTTGGAATTCAAGTGCCATTTTGTGAGATGAAAGTACACATCAAATACTTCAAAAATATATATATACATGTTGGGGCCAACCCTCTTTAGTTTTCGAGATATTCGGCATTATTTTCGTCGATTTCCAAGTGTTCGGTTATAAGCTTCCTGCTGTCACTAAAAAGAAAGTGTAATCGTGGTCCGGTGGATAGCATAGCTACCTCTGAATCGAAGGTACGCAGGTTCAAATCCTCTGTGGGGTAAGAATTTTTTTTTTTTTTAATTTCATTTCTTTCTTTTTTTTAAGTTTTTACTTTCTTTTTTATTTCTTTTTTTCTGTTTTTTTTTTTTATTTTTTTATTTATTTTTCCTGAAATAAAAGCACAACTGAAATAATTTTAAATACAAACAGTAAAAGATTTTCACCACAACATGATAAGAAAAAAATTAATTAATTAAGCAACTAGTTAATTAAAAACCAAAGTTAACGAGAATATTATTTATTTACTTCTAATCGTAAATTTGTTTTCTAATATTCACAACATAAACGGAAAAAAAATTATCATAAAGAAAAAAGACAAAAAAAAATTAAGAAAAATAAAAAAAAAACAGAAAAAAGAAACAAAAAAGAAAGTAAAAACTTAAAAAAAAAGAAAAATGAAATTGAAAAAAAAAGAAAAAAAAATTCCTTACCCCGCAGAGGGTTTGAACATGCGTACCTTCGATTCAGAGGCAGCTACGGTATCCACCAGACCACGATTACACTTCCTTTCTGTTGACAGCAGGAAGCTTATAACCGAACACTTGAAAATCGACGGAAATAATGCCGAATATCTCGAAAACTAAAGAGGGTTGGCCCCAACATGTACATATATTTTTGAAGTATTTGATGTGTACTTTCATCTCACAAAAGGGCACTTGAATTCCAAACATACAGGGTGTGTCGTCTTCTTGTTAGTTATTTCATCTTTTAATGCTTTGTCATTCATTTTCTCTGGTAGAGTGCTAAATTTCACACTGTTGGCAGATTTAGGAATCTATTTTTTTTTCTCTTAAACCTTCTCCCTATGCCTGGAATTTGTTTATTTCTGAATGCTATTGGCCTCTTGTTTATTAGTTGGAGGTACAGAGAGCTCTGAATAAGGATACTTTCATTATGGCCACTCTGCAATTTTGTCTTTGAATTTTACTATAATTAATTAAAAAGCACAAATATTTATCTGTCTATGTATAGTCCGACCACTTTAATGTGACTATTCGACGTCAGCAATAGGCCCACGATATTAGTACTAGCCTCTCAGAGGTTCCGAAAAATATTTCGTAACAGCTATAAAACAAATCAAAAACAAAAGTTTAGTTAAAATAATTTTTCGAGCACTGCTCTGTAAAGTACTCTGGGGCGACCTTTTTGAGCGCAATTATTAGAGACCTGTGCTTTGAGGCGCGCTTGTTTGTGATTGGCTGAAAAACAGATACGTCATAATCACGTGAGGTTCCTTCCGATCGTCACATTATCGTTGTCGGACTATATCCATTTTAGCTATTTTATCTTATTAAATAGAAGATTTAGTTGGCGATTCAATTTTCAATTACTTGGCCTTGATTAAAAACTTAAAGTCTAAAATTGTTATTTTTTTAAAAAATAAATTCAGAATAAAAAACGACAAAACTTTAATCCTCGCTAGGAACTGCTAAGCGTAGGAAATATTAAATTAAAAAAAATAAATACATTTAACAAGTTTAAAATGCGGAAATTAAATTGAGGTTACAATAAAGAGCATACTCCCACATGAATAAGGAATCACTGACCCGTTTTTAGATATTTCGATACCGGGAATCCAGAACAGCTGTTTCAGGTTTCTTAGCCTTCATCAGCTGGATTTTCCCATTTTATTATTATTATTATTATTATTTGCCTATTAACTATTATTCAACTATATCTACAATTACAAAGGTTGCGGGCCAAGCAGAGCATTCCAGAGCGCTAGTTAGATCAACAAAGGTTAAGGAGCAAGGACTAACTTACACAGCGTTATTTATAATGAGAAGATTTTTAGGCATTAAAAACTTTGAACTTTATCATGTGTTGACAACTCTTCATGTTATAATCCATCCTTAAGGAACTATAATCTTAGTGTTATGAACTTTTGATACTAAAAGTAATAATATTCATTTTGGTGTCTGGTGTAGATTATAATTATGGCTGGGAACTTGTTAAGCTTCTGCGGCAATAACTATACCAGATGGAAGATAAGTATACGTACTGCTTTGCAACGTGAGGGACTATGGAACGTACCAAATACTCCATTGTCGCAATTAAAAGAGTGTGAAGACAAGTCGGTCAGTCGATTTGTCGATTTGTTTTTTTTGGTTTTTTTACATGAAAAAACGAAAACTTTACATTTGTTTCTTATTAATTTTAATATCAACCGAATGTTAACTGTGTAAATGTTCCATTTTGGGAGAAAAAATGAATGAAATCTGTACAAATTATTTATTGTGTAAATCGGATTAATTTTAATCGCATCCAATCACTAAAAGGCCTTTGTTTATATAATGAAATGATAATAGAAATAATTTGTTTAGATGGCAATGTTTTCCTATGGAATTTTCTCTAGATTGACTCATTTGCAAAGGCTTATAATGATAAAAATGTGATCGTTCCTGAATATGCATACTGAGTTTTAAGAAGATTCATTCACAAATTCCCATAAGAGGACACCGATACATTCACACACCCATACACACACACACACACACACACACACACATATACATAAAATAAAAAGTAGCTTCTTATCACCTCCGACTTGCCCTGATTTGCTGCGCAGGATTGTGTCTACTCTTTTTCCACAACAACCGGGGATAGTTTTGGAAGTTCCACCTCATGAATGTGAAGATGTGCCATCTATCTCAAAAGACGAGTTGATAAAGGCCTGCGAAAAGATTGGTGACTCAAAAGCCCCTGGCCCAGTCAGTGTTCCAAATATTGCTCTTAAAACCGCCATCCGGTGTAGACCTGAGATCTTTCTAGACGTCTACAATGCTTGTTTACGGGAAGGTGTGTTTCCAAATCTGTGGAAGCAGCAGTAACTCGTACTTTTGCCTAAAGGTAATAAGTCACCTAATGATCCATCGTCCTATCGGCCAATTTGCCTCTTGGATCTTGGAGAGGATCATTTACAATCGACTGGAGGCATTCAGTGAAGGAGCGCATGGTCTCTCTGAAAACCGGTATGGTTTCAGGAAATCAAGATCTACAATAGACGCTGTAAGGGTTGTTGTTGATTTGGCTCGAGAGGCCATTGAGGGCAAACGCTGGAAGGGAGGAGTAAAACAGTACTGTGCCATAATAACGTTGGATGTGAAGAATGCGTTCAATTCGGCAAACTGGAATTGCATCTTGAACACTTTGAGTTCAATGAAGGCTCCAGCGTACATCAGGAAAATAATTGCTAGTTACTTCACTGATCGTATCCTCATGTATAATACCGAAGTCGGACTGACGACCTAAAACAACACTGGCGGTGTTCCACAGGGATCAGTACTTGGTCCTTTGCTTTGGAATATCATGTATGACGCAGTACTCAGGCTGCCAATGCCTGAATGTAGTGGGGTTCGCTGACGATGTTGCATTGGTTGTAATCGAGAAACACCTGGAAGTTGTCACCCTAACATCGAATGTGGCTGTTGCCAGGATCCGTCAGTGGCTCTCAACGGTTGGATTACAACTAGCAGATCACAAGACAGAGGCGGTTCTTGTGACCAGCAGGAAAGCGATTGAGATCATTACCCTCACTGTGGGTGATTACGACATTCTGTCGCAGCCTTCTCTCAGGTATCTGGATGTTCAGATTGATGCAAGGCTTCGGTTCGATGAACATCTTCGAATCGTGAGTGAAAAATCTGCACGAGTGGTCAACGCCTTGGCGAGGATCCTGCCGAACATCGGGGGACCTCGGCAGAGCCGACGAAGACTCCTGTCCAGTGTGGCTATCTCTACCATGCTCTACGCGGCTCCGATCTGGTTCCATGCCACGAAGACTAAATCATATGTATGTCAAATGACTTCGGTTCACCGGAAATGCGCTCTACGGGTCGCTTGTGCATTTCGAACAGTTTCATATGATGCAGTGTGCGTCATAGCAGGGATGCCGCCTATCGATCTCTTAGCAAGTGAGAGAAGCGCGATATGCAGTGGTATTCGGGAACGTCGTGACGCTCACCGACCCAAGATCAGGAAGGCCGTGAAAAGCAAGACAACGGAAAAATGGCAGAGACGATGGGATTCATCGACCAGTGGAAGATGGACTCATAATCTTATACCTAATATTGCAACATGGATGGAAAGAAAGCATGGTGAGGTGGATCACTACCTGACTCAGCTATTAAGTGGCCATGGTTGTTGTCTAGCGTACCAGAGGCGCTTCGGAATTGTGGACAGTGCGTCATGTCCGACTTGCCAATTCTTGGACGAGGATGTGGAGCATGTCTTCTTTGTCTGCCCACGCTTCCATGAAGATAGAAATGAGCTGAAGAAATCCCTTCGACAGCGTGTGACTCCAGAGAACATCGTTGGCTTGATGACTATCTCCCAGGCTAATTACACGGCAGTGGCTGACTATGCTGCCACTATTATACGGAAACTTCGTATGGCTGAGAAAATCAGACTTGATCAGTTGAGAAATGATATGTGAGTCGGACTTTTAGTCATTCTGCCCTACGCGATGTAGTACCTGACGGTGGTTCCGTGTAGGGTGTTTTGGAAGTCGGGCGCAGGGTTTTAGTGAGTGGTAGTCTTTTATGACTGAGTCTCACATTACCAATTCCTTGGTATGCGTAAAAGCATTTCCCCCGTCATTAAAAAAAAAAAAAAATTATTAATCGTTTAATAAAAATGAACTAATATGTAAATGTAAAGAATTCATTTATTTGCTTTTAAATTAGCTTTTGTGAGATCCTTGTTTTTTTCAATACAAATGCTCTCGATTTAATGAATTTCGGATTTTACAGACACAAAATTTCGGATGAATTTGACAGTATGGGAAAAACCCGTAATTCCTATTCAACAACAAGGGAAATTGAAAAAAAAGAAAAAATTTACCAATCTGGGGATAGGCTCTTATTCTAAAATAGAATTGTGTTAATTTTATTAGAAAACTCTTGTATTTTTAATATTCCAATTAAGTGGTTTTTGTTTCTAGGTAAAGATATCAAGGTAAAAGAAATAAATAATAAAATAAGTTTAAATTCAGAATCTTAATACTTTCATATATTAATAGCAGTAAAATAAATTTAAAATAAAGTTCCCAGCGCGAAGTCATGCATTTCCTAATCAAACTTAAAAATACGCCAGTTCGTTCGCAACAAAACTGAGTTCGTTCTAATCGCTTGTTTATGTTTTGCTCGTTGTGTCTTTTGCATTCATAATTGTGACTTTTACTAAATTGTAAATGCATAATATTGTAGTAAATACATAATTTCATTGTAATACAGATAATTTTTAGCGACTAAAATCGGTAGCTATTGCGTTTATTCTGTCCGTCAGTGTCTGTCCACCCCTAACACCTCCCGAACGGAAGGTTGGATCGACAAACGGATTTCACTATTGTGTTCACTAACCCAAAAACTGCAGGAATGGAGTGTAGTCAGGGGCTAACACCCATCCATGTTCGAGATATTTGGTATTATTGTCACTGTACCCTCTTAACAACTCCCGAAAGAAAGATCGGATTCGACAAACAAGATTCATCATTGTGTTCAGAGGCCCAAACAACATAAGAATAGGGTATTTTTAGCCCAACGCTCCACTATGTTCGACATATTTGGCATTATTTTCATTAGATTTGCGTTATTATTTTAAATGTCAGAAATTCAACCCTTTCATTTTAGTTCTAAGGTATAGAGTGTTGGGTAAGTTTTGACCCTCATATGCTGAATTTTGTCGGTTCGAATCCGTGTATCATCTGTGTTTTTTCATTTCTTTTTTTTTTCTTCTCTTAATCTTTTTTTCTCAATGTCCGCGTGATTTTTTTTCTTAATTTTTTGTTTATTTAAGAAAATTCTTATTATGGAATTGGTTTCTTGTTTTCTTAACGTTATTTTTATTTTTTTATCTATTTTTTTTTTCCTTTCGTTAATGTACTTCCTTTTTAATATTATTATTTTTTAATTTTGTTATTACGGGTAGCCCTTAAATTTATGCTTTAGAACAAAATTACATTCACTTGTTTAAACAGATTCAATTTAAAGGACTTTCGGCAACAACAGACACCCCTTCCCCCCTAATAATTCATAAATAAAGTATAATACAAATATAAATTGACATCTTAATTTTATACAAAAGCAAATTAACAAATATCAATATTTTCATACTGAAATGGCGGCTAAATTGTGTCTTTATTGTAGCTTCAGTAGACTTTGTTGTATGTTAGTAAGTTATCGTGGTTTAATGATATGAGGCTAATCTTGTCTCTGCAGCTTTAATTGTCAAAATGTAATATTGAAATTGATTCTGATATCCACAACAAGATCAACCCTTTTCGACCATTGTAAAAGAACATTTTAAAAGTGAATTATGTGTTTGATTTGTTCAAATAAGATTTAGAAAAACAAGGAAATCTCCTGAGAATC
>JAFIDM010050583.1:0-15162 GCA_023159025.1 Thereuonema tuberculata | reverse complement strand
AGCCAGAAGCAATTGGCCGGAGGCGATTCAATGTAACAGCCTAGACGGAAGGCGAAAGGAGTCATTGTCCCGTAACCTGAACCGAGAAGCCGAGACGATTGATTGGAGCCGAAGACGGAAGTATAATTCGTCGGCAGAAGAGACAGCTACCGCCGGGTTGGTCGATGATGACAGAAGAATAGGATTCATACGAGTGAAAGAGCCTATTTAGAAGAACGCAATATAGAGGGAATAACTATAGCTAATTTTGGAGATCCACATCGAATTTATCATACAGCGCAAGAGAGACGACGGCCCGGAAAATAGCCCTAATCGGAACATTACTTCGGAGCGGCGAATCCAGAGGAATTTCGGAATATCTCAACACACCGACAACGGAAGTAAAGGGATTGAAATTATCAGTCATCCAAGGGAGTTCCAGTATTAATTGTAAGTAAAGTTTTTACTTAAAATCTCTCTCAGCTGATAGGAGGCTTAGACACAAGCTAGGCGTAGATAAATGAATTCTTATGAAGAATTAGGATCTTAGGAATTAAACTATTCAAGTTAGGACAGAAATTAGCAACGTAAAGTTATTGATAGAATATCTCTAGCGTTCAGAAGTATTTTGAAGTAGTCAGATCATCATTCAAGGAGAGACGAGGAAATTTAGCTAACTACGATTGTAGCGAATGCTGCGTAGAGAAACCCTTAGAAGTAAAGGAATTTAGAAATGGCTAAATAGTAAAGTAGCGCAAAGCGACTCAGATTATAGGAATTAAAAGGATAATTCCAATAGGGAATCTTAAGGTAGATTCGATAAAAGAACTGTCAAAGACTTTAGTAAAAAGAAGTCAGACCCTGTTTTGGGAAATTGAAAGCTTAGCGTTAGAACACTGTCCACAGAAGCAAGCCGTCCCAAGAGAAGGAAGTCAATCCATATAAGAAGATTGAAAACATTAAATAGATAAAATACTGAGCTTATAAAGCTATTTGTACATATGTTACTTGTTCATTAAATGTGTTTAATGTTTTCCTGTATTGGTATCATTTAAGTAATTAGTATAGAGCACACAATTTACTCTGCTACCCGATATATATAAAATATTTAATTGCTTCCCCACAAAGCTTTTAAATGAAACATGAAATTTCACTTCCGTGAAAATATCAGTTTGTTTCGGGGGTTTTCCAAAAAAAGAAATTGCGTAATTTAGGCTTTTTTTAAAAAAAAATATTAAATATTATATTATTTAAATATATTCCAGGAGAGCGTTGCTTCTCTTTCAGTGCTTAAATTTCATTTACTAAAAAAAAAAAAAATACATAACTGACCTTTAATAATACAAATTATTCAAATACTAATGAATTTGCAACTGATTAACAGATCTCGACCTACAGATGTTTTAATACCTTCGTAGAAGATGTTGGTTATTCTAAATAAAAGGAACGTCCTGAGTTAATCTAATTTTTTTGTATTATCAAAATAATATTACAACACATTCTTGATAACCTGAATCAATCTTTCTTAATATATTATTTTAAATGACACAGTAAGTTTAATAAGTGGAGAGGTCCCTAATTAATAAACTCAAAAACTTAATAATATTAATAAACTTAAAATTAAATCAAGTTAGTAATAATCATTAAATTGAAAAATTCAAAAGACGTACATCAAAAACCGTTATCTTCTTTAATCCAACAAGACACACAAATAAACTCAAACATCTTCACTCTTTAAGCAAAAGGAAGGGTTAACGTGCTGACAAATTCACTGAAAAATGTCTGTTAAGCCCAGCACAAGAATAAACAAAAAGAATTGCCTTTTCCGATTCCATTTCATCTTCACTCTTTCTCTTTCCATTTTAATGTTATTTTATTTTTAATTCATCAAGCTTCTTGGTTCCAAAAATGCTAAGGACTTGATAGCAAACTCTGTTGATATGAACTCCCTAAATGGGAAGCTTCCTTTGTCTTCTCTTCCGCACCCCTCTAGCAGAGTTTCGATTACTGTGGTAGATTACGATGATTGTGAGATGGAGAACTATAGGTATTTGTTTTTCACAGATGGGAGCAAAATTAATAATAAGGTCGGTTTAGCCTTTGTTGCGTTTGAAGGTGATGTGGAGGTGGCTTATAAGCAATATCGTTTATGCGATGACTGCTCCGTCTTTCAGGCAGAGCTTTTGAGCTTGAACCTGGTTACCAAGTACATCCAGGGAAACTCTCATTCTTCCACCTCACTGAAGTACTTGGTCTGCAGTGATTCTTTGCCCTCGCTGCATATTCTTCAGGATGTAAATAACGCTGAGAAACTTGTTGTCGAGACACAGACCAATATTAAATCTCTTGAGCTTAACAATATTAAAGTTGACTTTGCTCATGTTCGTGGCCATTGTGGGAACATGGGCAATGAAAGGGCTGATTTGTTGGCCAAACAGGCTACGCAAAGTGACATCTCTCTGGATTTGACCCTACCTCCTTCCCATTGGAAGCTCCTTCTGAGCCGTAAAACCATCATGAGCTGGATGCTGAGTACGTGCATTCTAGAAAGGCTCAGTGGACTAAGAAGTTTTTCCCCACTATTCCGCTTAGGCTACAAAATAAACATTTTATCTCAAATTTTAAAGTGACTCAAGTTTCTTACTGGTCATGGAAATTTTCACGGCTATCTGCTTCGTTTTGGCCTTGCCTTTTGTGGATCATGTTCGTGTGGTTATAAAGAGCATAATCCAGAACATTTGCTGCTGCACTGTCCTGTTTTCTCCCAGCAGAGATTGTCATTGCAAAACAAACTAAGATCTCAATCGATAGATTGGCCTCCAATTCTATCGAAACTGGTGAAAAGCAAAAAAGTATTTATAGAACTTAAAAATTTTATTTCAGAATGTGTGGTTTAGTTTTTCTTGTCTTTTGTATATAATTGTATATATTTGTATATATTTATTGAGTTAACGTACTGTGCCATTGTCTTTGTTCTTTGGTATTGCTGTAGCCAAATATGATTTCCTTCTCTTTTTACCCTTTCTATTGTTGTAGAAGTTAATGATTATTTTTCGTTTTGTTAACTTTATATTATATGTTCACTTCAACTTACTTCTGTAAGCCTTGTGGAATACTTGTGGAACACAAGGTATACCTTTCGATATGTAAATAAAAAATAAAAAAAAAAAAAATCATCAAGCCTAACCTTGAAAAAGTTTTAGAAATTAAAAATATTGGTAGCTACAGTGAAGATGTTTGAGTTTATTTATGTGTCTTGTTGGATTAAAGAATTATTAAATTAATTTTTAAATTCAATCATTTTGTTTATATTAATTATTTCTTTTACGGATATATAGATATAACTTGTAAACCGAACAACTTCTGGTCTCTATTTCGGATTATCGACGCTTCATATTATTATTTTCTTAAAAAATATTATTGTATTCATCCTATTGTAGTTATTGAAAGACCACAATTTCTTTAATTTACTTTTTGACAAAAGTAATTGTATCCGATAAAAGTTTATGATTTTTAAAAGCCAATGAAGTGTGAAATTCCGGACTCAATGTTTGAAATTAAATTTAAAGGGCGTTGCCGCTCATTTCTGGTCCAAATAAAGTTAACGACAGTAAAACCTCGATATAACGCTCCCGCTTATAGCACTATCCCGTTCTTTACGCTCCTTTGATACAGTCCCTGGAATTTTCTATATATCTCTGTATACTTTTACCCTCTTATAACGCTTCAAATCCCGCTTGTAGCGCTTTTTTATATCGGAAATTTTGTATCGAAAAGAAATGTAACACTGTAAAGATTCTTTTTTTTTTCCCCTGGTAGGAGGGAATCTTTCAACTCTGTGAAGTGCGGGACTGTGATACAGTTTTGCAAAGTGTCGAAGCGGAAAACCCTTTCTATAAGTGAAAAATTGCAAATTCTCCGTAAGTACGACGAGAATTCTACAGAAGTCAGAAGGATTTCGCAGAATCTCTAGGAATTCCCTCGTCCAGTCTGCGAACAATAATGAAAAACAGGGATGCAATTACCGATGCAGCGAAGGGTTGTTGAAACGTAAAAAAGTAAAGTTTATTTACTTTTTTACGTTTGCAACAACCCTTCGCTGCATCGGTACTAAATCTGCTCCGAAAATGTATTAGTATTGCTCCTAGTGGTGTATCAGTTGACGTTAATAATTACATGAACCGCATTGAAAATGTCATAATTCATAACAGTAGCGCACACACACGGCAAAGATCTTTTTAATAGGAAATAAGCTCATATTTGCAGTATATCTATTGCAGAATCATGTATGTTTCCTGTAAAATGGTGTCCAAATCTTTCCCCATCTCATAAATCATTTCCCGTCTATAGCGCTATCCCGCTTATTAAGCTTGTAGGTCATGGTCCCTTGACGAGCGTAATAACGGGGTTTTACTGTATTTGAATTTCAGTAGCTTGGCAGGCTACGAAGGAACGGTGGGAGTCCATACAGTGAATTTAACCAGCGAAAACCTTTTTATAAGAGCTGACATTGTAAAGTTTCAGAAAGATCAGTTTGCTCATAGTTAGTAATTGGTTATATACAGATAGATAGATAGATAGATAGATAGATAGATAGATAGATAGATAGATATACAGGGTGATTCAAAATTCCCTGTACAAACTTTAAAGTTAGGTCAAGAATACAACAAAAACCGTACTCAATAATGGAACGTCTGTCCGCAAAACGCCGAATATGTTAGAGGGCACTGTCTGGCAGCACATTAGTTGGGCAGTGTTAGCCATCGTCATTTGAGACGTTGACTTTGTCGAATAGGATGTATCGCTTCACTAATGCTGAGAGGGCAGATATGCACCTAGCCTATAGGGCAGTGAACGGAAACGGACTAGCCTCTGTACGATTGTATCGTGAACGGTTCCGAACAGACGTGTGCCCAAACATCAAACGTTTGCGCATTTGCACCAGAAATTACGTGAAACTAGAGCATTCGACGGAAACAGGCATGACTGTGGTCAGCAACAATCGATGCGCACACCAGGAGGAAGAGTTCATACACCGAATTGAACGCAATCCACGTACAAGTACACGAGCTGTCGCGCATCACCTTTCTCTCCCTCAATCCAGCGTGTGACGAATATTACACGAGCAGTAGTTACATTCTTTCCTATGCAACGTGAAAGATCACCTTATTGTCATATTATAAATATATGGCTAATAAACATGTTGTCTATCTTAATTGTTGACTATTATACATTGTATAACTTTAGTATACATTGTAGCACATTCGGATAGCGTTTGGGGATTTACGGTCCACTAACTCTTTCTAGCACATTCGGATGGCGTTTGAAAACATACGTTCCAGTATGAATACGATTTGTTTTTGCATTCCTGATATGAGAGAGAGAGAAAGAGTTACATAAATATAGAAATTGATGATCTCCTATGACTTACATGGAAAGCAAATATCTGCAGTATAAAAATGTAAGTGCATACAATAGTATACCTAAAAAGGATTATTTTAAGTCATTTCGAAACAATCACAAGCTGTCAGAGAAGCTTTAATGGTTTCCAATCTATAAAACTAATTCATTTTCTTGAAGTTACTTATAATTTTATAATTATAAATTATTTAAATAAAAAGGGATAAAAAAAGCCATCTTCAGGGGATTTAATCACAATAGAAGTAAAGACTAAATATATTAATCGTCAATTCTGTATCATTCGAATTTTAAATTAATTCTTAGGTGTATTCTGAAATTTCAAGAAGAAACTTGGTGTTATTCAAAGAAAATTAATTATTAGAACTTCTTATTTTGAATTCTCATTCTTCAATATCCAAATTTAATGTTTTTGAATCAATAAAATAGCGATTGTCAATTTATAAACAAATAAAAGGTAATGTAGATATATTTCTAATTGCTAATTAAAATAATTTTGTTTTTGTTTTTATTTTAGTATAAAATAAAATACAACTTTAGAAAACAGCATTTTAAATAAGTTATGATGTATTTCTCAATCTTTTAAAATTATATTTCATAAACGAATTTTTTTTTTAATTAAAAACCGTTTCCCCCGTAGAATAATGATACAAATGTGGCCGTTATGGTATCAAATCAGTACATGATCTTCCTTTTAATAATTCAAACCTCCCATTGAGTTTCAGCATTCTACAGTAGAATTTTTTTGAATAAGCTTGATCAGATGGTTAACAGGAAGCATGCATGAATTTGGAAGTAAAAATGCATTCTATTTATTTATTTATTTATTTATTATTTTTTGTGGATGTTTTAGAATTTTCCTCTCATTTAAGCCTATATATTGGAGCTATTATAAATAACTAGCCCAAGCCTATAAAAAATCTCCCATACGTTAATTTACTATGCAGTGATGAATAGATTTTTAAATAAATATCCCTGATTGAAATTACTATGACAGCTACCGGTAACTGTCATAATTTTCTAAATGTTACTGAATCTACCTTACAAAAACGCTAATTACTCACGATAGATTTATTAGCTCAAATTTCTTAAACAAGTTTAAATGTTAAGTTTTACGGGATGAATTAAAAATTACATTTTTATTTCATAAATTAACAGTTTTGAAGAAGTTTCTGTTATTTTTAGTTTTTAATAAGCATTTGAATTAAAGATTAAGTTAATTAATACAACAAAACACAATACATTTTCCTATTTTCAACTAAGTTAGTGGTAAGTGTTTAATATCTGAAAATGTAATTAAACATTTATAATTGAACGCATTCAAATGGACAAATATCCTGTAACGACAAACTCAGTTCAATTAGATTTCAAATAGCTTAAATAAAAAGTTAAAAGAAAAAAAAAAAGGAGTTAAAAATAAGAGACAAAATATACTTAGACCAAAGAAAAATAATAGAAATATGTCCGTTGGCAAAAGCAATCGGACTAATTTCAAATATTTTTCTTACTTTGACCTGATTTCACATAAAAAAAGCAAAAATAAAATCGGCAATTTCAAATTTGTGAAGATCCTAAGACGATAAATGTAATTTCTTTTTTAAGATGTGATATCCTACAGCCATTATTTGGCGATCTCGAACAAGCCGTTTTCTTTATTTTTCCCCCTTTTCAAAACAGAGTTAATGTTTTATTCAATTAATGTTTTTAGTAGCAACGAAGTCCTCAATTTGAAGGCTTTTTTTTTTTTTTTTATTCTTGTAATTTTAAATGGGATATTTTTATTTTCTGTTTGCAGCACCTTAGTTATTTCCAGAAAATAGTTTTTAACCGAAACAGAAAGGGAAAAAAAATAAGCTTTGAAATTATTTTTTTTCCTGCAATTTACATCGCACTTAAGAATCTTTATTTTACAATACTTTTATCAGAATATTAGAGCTAAAGATAATATAAAACGAAGAAAATTAAATCGAACTTAAAATTAAATAAAAATAAAATAAAATAAGAAGCAGGCAATTTTTTTTTTATGCAAATAAACTATTGGAAACAAAAGTACAATACACACACATACAGTAATTCAATCCGAAGATTGGTCGAAAGTTCACGGACCCTAGTGACCCCCGAAGGGCGACCCCTAGGAGCAACCGTAACTTATTCTTGGGAACAGATACTGGAATGGTTTCCCGTTGCCTTTTTCCAGGACGCCATTACGGAATGACGTCAGACCGAAGAGAAAGTGAAGAAGAGGCTTACAACACAGGAAAGGAAATTGAAACATCCATGCTCACAACCGGGATTTGAACCCAGACGCCAGCACACTGGCCTCACGGCAGACCGACGCCTTAGACCGCTCGACCATGCCGGCGCGGCAAAAGTACAATATAAATATTTAAAAATATGTTAAAATAGTTAATTAAAATTTTAATTATCTGGAATAAAAAAATATTTATTTTGAAAAGTTGATTATATGTACTGAATACATCTAGTCAGAATAGTAACTGATTATTCTTTGACTTAGAATTTGAATTTAGAACTTCATAGTTTATCCCTACTAGTGAAGTTCTAACTTCATGAAGCGGGAAACTTAATTTGGATTCTGCAGCTGCCGTTTCTGATTGGTAGATAGATTATTCACATAATTTCTGAATTGTCCATGTTATGTCTAATGATTTTTATCTTAGTATTTTTAATAGCAATGGAGCAACGAAGTCACGATAAATATTGACTTGGTTTTCTTCGTTATTCTGGGCAGATGTGAATAGAAGATGTGCCCATTTTTCATCTTAAAACAGTTATAAACCATTTCCACTGAGTAGCGTCATACGACCATAGAATCCGAATTCATTTCCTCATATGAAGTGAAGACAACACTTACTTAGAATTCAATATATTTAATTTTTTAATAGATTCAAGTTTGAAGACTGGGAGCAGAAAACTAAGAGTAATACAGACAACTTCGCTTTGCATCAGCTTTTAGAAGGTTTTGAAAAGGAAGGAAATGTTTCACAATCTGATTATTAAATTGATGTTAAGAAAAACGATTGATAATCATTAGGAGATTAAAAAAATTTCGAAATATGAATCATCCAAATCACAAGCTCCTACTTTAGATGAAACATTTTGAACCCCCCGCCCCCCACACGTAGTGCCTCTTCAATATTCAATATTTACATTTAAGATCTTTTTTTCCAATAGTTATTTACATATAGATTTCTTAACAATATTTTTTTTTCTTACTTAATATTATCAGGAGACAAAATAAGTGAAGCCTAATAATTTCCAAAGTCGGCTGTTATCCGTATAGTCCAATGTTCTCATTGAAAACCGTTATTTGGGCATCAAATGAGATTTATAGTTATCTAATAAAAAAAATGCATTTTTGAATTTAAAGATCATGGGTATAACAATTAATTATTTGCTTAATATCTCATACTTAATACATTTGTAAGGGAAAAAAGGATATACTTACATTTCTATTCAGATAGCTCTTTAAAAACTCTTATTCATACTGAAATTATGAAAAGACCGGAGTAAATCATGAATGGAACTTTTACACTAAAATATTGGGAACAATAATAAAATTTCATCTTTCTGCTAAAATACATGAATATACTGTATATATAATACGAAAATATCAATAAACATTGATTTAGCTGAGAGTCAAGAGAGAAATGAACTTCAAAACATTGATGTTCTGTAACTTCATTGGCTCTTTCCCAAACATGCTAGTAATTTTCTAATTTGAAACTCCGAATATACTCAACAACAATAATACTCTCATTGCTAGCCTCGTTGCTTCTAATTGTTAGAACGGATAGAAATGATAAAGAAAATGAAAATAATGAGAAGGCCAATAAACAAGAATAATCACTAGATTATTAATTAAACAAAAACATGTGGCGAATACAATGGATTAGGAATTCTAAAGGAAAAGTTATGGTCAACTCAATGAAACCGATAAAACTATCATTTATAGTAAGAGATTTAAAAATAAAATTGATGGAAACTGTATTTTATTCGTTCGAAGATTAAAGGTTGAGAGTGAACTTGCTAGGAAATTTGGCAGCAAACATGAATCACTCTTACATAGAAGCCCAAATCATGAAAGCATCGGTCATGGGTGGGACTTCATCAACTTCTGCTATTTCGGCATTGTCTATTATTAACACCTAAAAGAGAAAACGCTCCTGAAATGTACCCAGAATGTAAAACTAACAGGTAAGATTTCAAGATTAGTTTTTCCAAGATGAAAAAAAAAAAATTGAATTTCAATATTGAACAGCTTATTTATAATTATTTTTAGTTCTTACATTAAATAAATTATCTTATGCAATATTGCAGCTGGTGTAGAATACAGAGATTACTAAGACCAAATGCTTTTAAGTACATTTCCTTTATATTTTTTTAGTTAAATATAATGAAAGCGTTTTAAAAGGTGTCAGGATACCGGATCGAGACAATGACGGATAATCGAATAGACATATAATAGAATATTAAAAAATTGTTTGTATTTTTTTTTAATATATACAAACAATACACCTGGTCGTTTAACTTCTTTATTTTAAAAATACTAAGCATAACCTAATGAAATTTAATTAAACTTTAATTATTAGTTATTTATTGTTCAAAAAAATCATAGTTCAATCAAACCTAAGAACGGCGGGAACACTGGTCGTAATCACCCCGACTGACCAGGTGACTCGGGTGATGGGAAGAGAAGAGACAAGGGACAGAGAAGAAGCAGACAAACACATGAAAGGAAAGTGAAACAGCCATGCCACTGCCGGGATTCGAACCCAGGTACTGGCGCATTGGTCGCCACGGCTGGCCGCCGCCGAGACCGCACGGCCACGCCAGCACAGCGATAATTTGTTAGAAAGTCTTAATAAGAATACATGAACAACTACTTATTACTTGTTATATCCACATGATAGGGACGTAACTATCCAGGGTATTAAAGTTTTGATCTAACGTTTTAAACGCCTATAAAAAAATTAAAAAAATCTTCTCGGACGATCAACCAGGTGAGGGTGGTGTGATAATCCGAGCTTTCGGATGGGGACTGCACATCCATCTTCAGGGAAGTGAATGAAGATGGATGTGCAATCCACCTCGGAAATCTGGGATTACTACATCACCCTCACCTAATTGATCTGCCAAGTACTCGCCAGAAAAGTTTAAAATCTTATTTATGTTTTTAACGCCTCTTAATATGTGTAGGAGAGAAAAAAAGAATTCAAAAATAAAAGTTTTCAAACACAATTTTTAAGCGGAAATTTTTTCATATCCTTCTGCCATCTGTAACAACGATAACTCAAAAAAACATGCATTCTAAAAAGCTGAAATTTGTGATGTGGCTGTAGATTGTTACGAGAAACATGCCTGTTGATTTTGATATATATATAGGATCAATAGGTAAGGAATTCAGACTAAAAATACTAAACTATGTTTTTGCAAAGAAAGATTATTATAAATGAGATTTGTAAAATATTCCTCGTGTTCCTTTAATGGAAACAATTATTCCATTAATGATTCTGATCTAAATATCCAATGTCTAATAAGAGTGATCAGCATCATTAGCCCCAAGCTATGCCATTGAGTATACAGCAGCATGAAATTTCTAAAAATAAACGTCAGAATACAGAAATGTATATTTTCTTTCTGATCAAGAGAACAAGAATTTGAATATTTAGGGATATATACAGAAATGTTAAATTTCTTTGCAAAATTTTACAAGCAAAGGGACATTGAAACAAGCTTTTTAAAATGATTATTGAAGTTTTTGCAAATCATCCCATTACATCTCTTTAGTTCAAAGAAAGAAAATTTATCTGAATAAATCAATAAAGACCGAGGAATTTTCCAATGGATTTGGGAGAGAGGCAAATGCTATATTTATATTCAAATAATATATAGTACAGAAATGACTAAGGATTTTAGTTTAATCGGAAACCAGTAAAAATTTCTATTTTTAAAATAAAAGAATATACAAAATAAAAGAATATACACTTATTCAAACATTGACTTGAAATATTTTAAAATTGAGAAACTCGGTGGATGAGAATGAATTGCCACCCCGTCTAAGTATGCAAATAATAGTAATAATAATAATAATAATTTTTTTTTTTTACACTTGAAAATATGTGCTGTGGTCCTTGACCCGCCATATTATCTTTGGTGAGGAAACCCTTGGTTTGAAACTTTTACGATATAATAATAATAATAATAATAGCACAAAAAAAACAATATTTTTTTCAGTGCAAAAAAAAATCGGATTCTCCTCTACTTAGATGATACTTCACTGAACATTGATTTTCGATATATTTCTTTAATAAATTTCTTTGAACAAAATGTAATGAAGTAGAAATAGGAAATTTCCTTTCTATTTTCTTAATAATTTCTTTATTATTTAATTAATAACCACGTTTTTATTTAGGAAGGAAGAGAAAGTTTCATAATCTTCTAGCTTGTCATTAGGGCCTTAATTAGATAGAATACGTTGTAACAGTTCATTGATTACATCCTCAGAATTAGATGATAACTGAATTAAAAATATATAAACTGTAACATTTTTGAAGTACAAGTTGCATTGGAATTTGTTGTCTTACGGTTAGCAAACAGAAATTCAAATTTAGCAATTCTGTGATTTAAAAAAAAGTGCTCAAACACTTTCTCTAGCAACATGCTTACTGAACGATCCTATTTGCTGAGACTGACTTCTGGTCGGCCGAAAAGTACCGTAACAAATCAGCGTGAAGCTTTGGAACACGTCATTCGTGACGTGATGCCCATTCGTAGAAATGGCTCCGCTATGAAATTGTCTCCACTTCATCTGAACGGAGAGCAATTATAAAATTATTATCACATTATTGAGATTATCTTTCGAAAATAAATAAAGTTTATACTTAAATGCGTTAATTTTATATATCAGAATTTATCAGAGAGTTTTTAAAAACTAGATTTTTTTTCATAATTTGACATCATCGGCTGTGTTCGCATGGAATTCTAGGATTCTTTCGCTGTATTACAATAAAGAATTGAAAAATTAATCCTAAAAAATCTAAGAAATTCAAAAAGAAAATATCTCAGGATGGATTTGCTAAATTTCTGTTAATTTTTGAATTTGAATTTTGCCATAATAAAGGCTTTAATAGTTATCAAATTCAAAACTTTAAAATTATTTTCGTTGTTTGATTCAAAAATGAGAAACAGACACAATGACAATCAGTATCGTTCGAAACTCCTTCAAAATATTTTTAGCGTATTTTGATGCATAAAATTACTATATTTCAGTGTAAAGATTGTTTTCTATCGAATGATGATCTTTCTTATTACAATAATAGCTTTTTGATGGTTTTCAGTGCAGTGGAATTGATGTACTTCAATTCTGCACTTATTGGTTGGATTCCCGATAGACATGCACTGCATGTCCTGCGGTGTTCTATCCTGGAAGTCGATCAAGCACGTTTCTGCTAGACATGTAGCCCGATCGGGTCGAATATTGTTTGCCTAGCTTTAGGGTAGTGTTTGCTTTCATCACTGCGATAAATTAAGGAGATTTTATTGGTCTTGAGTCAAAAAGATATTCTAAGATCAATTTGTTGAATTGCAATTCCTCTTTGAAACATGCTAATATAGACATATTGCTAACACTTAAGCAATAGGATGCTGTTAACAGATGGAGTGGATTAAATCCGATTTACATAAAAGTCGTGTTACGAAAAGGTTTGAAAAAAGTAACATAAGCAGGTGTCTACCTGAATTATACTAAAAAACTTCGTTTCAGAGCAAATTAGGGAAATACATACTCGCGAGATTTAACTGTTAATTTTAACTAATGTCGTTACAAGTTAATGAAGGACAAGGTTAACTGATTAAATTAAAAATTACCAGAAATTAACTATCAAGTTGCCAGTAACAGATCATCATTTTTTTCTTTTTGGGAGGGGGAGGGTATATTAGGATGAAGCGCTATCTATTAAATAGTTAATTTATAAAATTTAAATAAAATAATTAATTAAATCTATCCAGTATATTAAGGCATTCAGATTCTAACCTATTAAGTATAGCAGCATATTGATCGTAGGGGCCACCAGGTTGTCCAATATTTGGATACAGAAATTTCTTTGACATAAGATAAGATAAAGCCGATTATCTCAGAGACCCAAAGAAAAAAAGGAGTCAATCCACTTCTGTTTAAGTATCATGTCATTTCAATGACTGTTTTATCTTATACTGACATTCTACTGAATTGCTTTAGATGAAAACCGCTTTTTCATATTGTTCATCTTAATGCATTCGTTGCATTGGCAAAAATATGTAAATCCGCACTAAACTTTTCTGAATAAAATTTCTAGAGATTTAACTATTACTATAAACAAATGCAGCATGTAATTGGTAATCTTATCGAAATTCGAAGTTCAGATCGTATATTACTGCGATAAGACGAAAAAGCTTTTGTACTTTTACTGTTGAAAGCAAGTTTAACGTCCGTAATCATTTATAAATGGAGGGAAAACGCCAACCGGACAAATAAATATGCCTTCGCCCATTGAGCCAACATCAACGAGAGTTCTGTACAATTGTTTCGTCCTTATTGGGGACTCATCAGCAGAATGTACTCGTTGATGTTTGGCTCTATTACTCTATATTAGCAGTTCAGGAAAATAATCTACTTTTTTATATCTTCGGGTATCCTTCATGTGAGAAATAGTTTAAGTCTTTACACTACACACTGGGCACTGTTAAAACATTGTTAAAAAAGTATTACAAAATTTAAATACGAAGGAAATAATAATTATAAATAATGATAATATCGTTTCAAGTTCATTTTTAAAATAATTTGTTAGAAATTTAATTTACTGTGATTTGTGGAAAGACAAGTTTATTAATATGACAGTTGTTATATGTATAAAAAAACAAGGTAGGGATAGTGATTAGTAAACCAATCACAGTGCTTCATAACGGCTTCTGAGTCACCTTTACTTGAGAATAGACTGCGCCGGGATGGTCTAGAAAATGCTCGCGCGAGTCTGTCTGCGAACCCTACTATCTTACCCACCCCTAATTATATGGAATAATTGCCATTCTTAACTCAAACCTTGTTAATACCCTGAATTCCTAATAATGATTTAAAAATTAAAAAAAAAAGCTTAAGTTGGTGAGGGAATCGAACCCACGACCTCCGCGTTATCAGCACGACGCTCTAACCAACTGATCTAACAGGCCACCTACAACATGCAACATTCAGGCCACCTACAACTGAGCTAACAGAAGCCGTTGCGAAGCATTGTGAGATATGTGTTCACAGACAGAAAAACCGGGGATATAAGGCGTCTTTCAGAAGCCTAAAAATGACGTAATGCTTCAAATTGAATCAAAAATTAAAAATACGATACAATAGAGCACTATTCATGAGCCCTGTTCAAACAAGCACATAGATTTCTCTGAATGTTACTGTATGTTTATTTTTTTTTTTTTAAATCAGGGAGGTATCATATTTTTTAAAATTGGGAAATCATATCTTGAGATCTCACTGTTTATTAAAATAACTCGATGGGCCATATTACAGTAAAAGGTACAGAAAGCTAAAATTTTATTTTCTTTTTTTTTTTTAACTTTAAGACCAGAAATGAAAAACATAACTACAGCAGATCAAATTAAGGCAAGGCATTCCTTTTAATAGCAATGAACTAGGTGTATCATTGACAATGATCTAACATTGAGATAATAACTTAAATTATTATAATAAAAATGTGGATATTAAAA
>JAFIDM010050582.1:0-15163 GCA_023159025.1 Thereuonema tuberculata | reverse complement strand
AGCCAGAAGCAATTGGCCGGAGGCGATTCAATGTAACAGCCTAGACGGAAGGCGAAAGGAGTCATTGTCCCGTAACCTGAACCGAGAAGCCGAGACGATTGATTGGAGCCGAAGACGGAAGTATAATTCGTCGGCAGAAGAGACAGCTACCGCCGGGTTGGTCGATGATGACAGAAGAATAGGATTCATACGAGTGAAAGAGCCTATTTAGAAGAACGCAATATAGAGGGAATAACTATAGCTAATTTTGGAGATCCACATCGAATTTATCATACAGCGCAAGAGAGACGACGGCCCGGAAAATAGCCCTAATCGGAACATTACTTCGGAGCGGCGAATCCAGAGGAATTTCGGAATATCTCAACACACCGACAACGGAAGTAAAGGGATTGAAATTATCAGTCATCCAAGGGAGTTCCAGTATTAATTGTAAGTAAAGTTTTTACTTAAAATCTCTCTCAGCTGATAGGAGGCTTAGACACAAGCTAGGCGTAGATAAATGAATTCTTATGAAGAATTAGGATCTTAGGAATTAAACTATTCAAGTTAGGACAGAAATTAGCAACGTAAAGTTATTGATAGAATATCTCTAGCGTTCAGAAGTATTTTGAAGTAGTCAGATCATCATTCAAGGAGAGACGAGGAAATTTAGCTAACTACGATTGTAGCGAATGCTGCGTAGAGAAACCCTTAGAAGTAAAGGAATTTAGAAATGGCTAAATAGTAAAGTAGCGCAAAGCGACTCAGATTATAGGAATTAAAAGGATAATTCCAATAGGGAATCTTAAGGTAGATTCGATAAAAGAACTGTCAAAGACTTTAGTAAAAAGAAGTCAGACCCTGTTTTGGGAAATTGAAAGCTTAGCGTTAGAACACTGTCCACAGAAGCAAGCCGTCCCAAGAGAAGGAAGTCAATCCATATAAGAAGATTGAAAACATTAAATAGATAAAATACTGAGCTTATAAAGCTATTTGTACATATGTTACTTGTTCATTAAATGTGTTTAATGTTTTCCTGTATTGGTATCATTTAAGTAATTAGTATAGAGCACACAATTTACTCTGCTACCCGATATATATAAAATATTTAATTGCTTCCCCACAAAGCTTTTAAATGAAACATGAAATTTCACTTCCGTGAAAATATCAGTTTGTTTCGGGGGTTTTCCAAAAAAAGAAATTGCGTAATTTAGGCTTTTTTTAAAAAAAAATATTAAATATTATATTATTTAAATATATTCCAGGAGAGCGTTGCTTCTCTTTCAGTGCTTAAATTTCATTTACTAAAAAAAAAAAAAATACATAACTGACCTTTAATAATACAAATTATTCAAATACTAATGAATTTGCAACTGATTAACAGATCTCGACCTACAGATGTTTTAATACCTTCGTAGAAGATGTTGGTTATTCTAAATAAAAGGAACGTCCTGAGTTAATCTAATTTTTTTGTATTATCAAAATAATATTACAACACATTCTTGATAACCTGAATCAATCTTTCTTAATATATTATTTTAAATGACACAGTAAGTTTAATAAGTGGAGAGGTCCCTAATTAATAAACTCAAAAACTTAATAATATTAATAAACTTAAAATTAAATCAAGTTAGTAATAATCATTAAATTGAAAAATTCAAAAGACGTACATCAAAAACCGTTATCTTCTTTAATCCAACAAGACACACAAATAAACTCAAACATCTTCACTCTTTAAGCAAAAGGAAGGGTTAACGTGCTGACAAATTCACTGAAAAATGTCTGTTAAGCCCAGCACAAGAATAAACAAAAAGAATTGCCTTTTCCGATTCCATTTCATCTTCACTCTTTCTCTTTCCATTTTAATGTTATTTTATTTTTAATTCATCAAGCTTCTTGGTTCCAAAAATGCTAAGGACTTGATAGCAAACTCTGTTGATATGAACTCCCTAAATGGGAAGCTTCCTTTGTCTTCTCTTCCGCACCCCTCTAGCAGAGTTTCGATTACTGTGGTAGATTACGATGATTGTGAGATGGAGAACTATAGGTATTTGTTTTTCACAGATGGGAGCAAAATTAATAATAAGGTCGGTTTAGCCTTTGTTGCGTTTGAAGGTGATGTGGAGGTGGCTTATAAGCAATATCGTTTATGCGATGACTGCTCCGTCTTTCAGGCAGAGCTTTTGAGCTTGAACCTGGTTACCAAGTACATCCAGGGAAACTCTCATTCTTCCACCTCACTGAAGTACTTGGTCTGCAGTGATTCTTTGCCCTCGCTGCATATTCTTCAGGATGTAAATAACGCTGAGAAACTTGTTGTCGAGACACAGACCAATATTAAATCTCTTGAGCTTAACAATATTAAAGTTGACTTTGCTCATGTTCGTGGCCATTGTGGGAACATGGGCAATGAAAGGGCTGATTTGTTGGCCAAACAGGCTACGCAAAGTGACATCTCTCTGGATTTGACCCTACCTCCTTCCCATTGGAAGCTCCTTCTGAGCCGTAAAACCATCATGAGCTGGATGCTGAGTACGTGCATTCTAGAAAGGCTCAGTGGACTAAGAAGTTTTTCCCCACTATTCCGCTTAGGCTACAAAATAAACATTTTATCTCAAATTTTAAAGTGACTCAAGTTTCTTACTGGTCATGGAAATTTTCACGGCTATCTGCTTCGTTTTGGCCTTGCCTTTTGTGGATCATGTTCGTGTGGTTATAAAGAGCATAATCCAGAACATTTGCTGCTGCACTGTCCTGTTTTCTCCCAGCAGAGATTGTCATTGCAAAACAAACTAAGATCTCAATCGATAGATTGGCCTCCAATTCTATCGAAACTGGTGAAAAGCAAAAAAGTATTTATAGAACTTAAAAATTTTATTTCAGAATGTGTGGTTTAGTTTTTCTTGTCTTTTGTATATAATTGTATATATTTGTATATATTTATTGAGTTAACGTACTGTGCCATTGTCTTTGTTCTTTGGTATTGCTGTAGCCAAATATGATTTCCTTCTCTTTTTACCCTTTCTATTGTTGTAGAAGTTAATGATTATTTTTCGTTTTGTTAACTTTATATTATATGTTCACTTCAACTTACTTCTGTAAGCCTTGTGGAATACTTGTGGAACACAAGGTATACCTTTCGATATGTAAATAAAAAATAAAAAAAAAAAAAATCATCAAGCCTAACCTTGAAAAAGTTTTAGAAATTAAAAATATTGGTAGCTACAGTGAAGATGTTTGAGTTTATTTATGTGTCTTGTTGGATTAAAGAATTATTAAATTAATTTTTAAATTCAATCATTTTGTTTATATTAATTATTTCTTTTACGGATATATAGATATAACTTGTAAACCGAACAACTTCTGGTCTCTATTTCGGATTATCGACGCTTCATATTATTATTTTCTTAAAAAATATTATTGTATTCATCCTATTGTAGTTATTGAAAGACCACAATTTCTTTAATTTACTTTTTGACAAAAGTAATTGTATCCGATAAAAGTTTATGATTTTTAAAAGCCAATGAAGTGTGAAATTCCGGACTCAATGTTTGAAATTAAATTTAAAGGGCGTTGCCGCTCATTTCTGGTCCAAATAAAGTTAACGACAGTAAAACCTCGATATAACGCTCCCGCTTATAGCACTATCCCGTTCTTTACGCTCCTTTGATACAGTCCCTGGAATTTTCTATATATCTCTGTATACTTTTACCCTCTTATAACGCTTCAAATCCCGCTTGTAGCGCTTTTTTATATCGGAAATTTTGTATCGAAAAGAAATGTAACACTGTAAAGATTCTTTTTTTTTTCCCCTGGTAGGAGGGAATCTTTCAACTCTGTGAAGTGCGGGACTGTGATACAGTTTTGCAAAGTGTCGAAGCGGAAAACCCTTTCTATAAGTGAAAAATTGCAAATTCTCCGTAAGTACGACGAGAATTCTACAGAAGTCAGAAGGATTTCGCAGAATCTCTAGGAATTCCCTCGTCCAGTCTGCGAACAATAATGAAAAACAGGGATGCAATTACCGATGCAGCGAAGGGTTGTTGAAACGTAAAAAAGTAAAGTTTATTTACTTTTTTACGTTTGCAACAACCCTTCGCTGCATCGGTACTAAATCTGCTCCGAAAATGTATTAGTATTGCTCCTAGTGGTGTATCAGTTGACGTTAATAATTACATGAACCGCATTGAAAATGTCATAATTCATAACAGTAGCGCACACACACGGCAAAGATCTTTTTAATAGGAAATAAGCTCATATTTGCAGTATATCTATTGCAGAATCATGTATGTTTCCTGTAAAATGGTGTCCAAATCTTTCCCCATCTCATAAATCATTTCCCGTCTATAGCGCTATCCCGCTTATTAAGCTTGTAGGTCATGGTCCCTTGACGAGCGTAATAACGGGGTTTTACTGTATTTGAATTTCAGTAGCTTGGCAGGCTACGAAGGAACGGTGGGAGTCCATACAGTGAATTTAACCAGCGAAAACCTTTTTATAAGAGCTGACATTGTAAAGTTTCAGAAAGATCAGTTTGCTCATAGTTAGTAGATTAATTGGTTATATATATATAGATAGATAGATAGATAGATAGATAGATAGATAGATAGATATACAGGGTGATTCAAAATTCCCTGTACAAACTTTAAAGTTAGGTCAAGAATACAACAAAAACCGTACTCAATAATGGAACGTCTGTCCGCAAAACGCCGAATATGTTAGAGGGCACTGTCTGGCAGCACATTAGTTGGGCAGTGTTAGCCATCGTCATTTGAGACGTTGACTTTGTCGAATAGGATGTATCGCTTCACTAATGCTGAGAGGGCAGATATGCACCTAGCCTATAGGGCAGTGAACGGAAACGGACTAGCCTCTGTACGATTGTATCGTGAACGGTTCCGAACAGACGTGTGCCCAAACATCAAACGTTTGCGCATTTGCACCAGAAATTACGTGAAACTAGAGCATTCGACGGAAACAGGCATGACTGTGGTCAGCAACAATCGATGCGCACACCAGGAGGAAGAGTTCATACACCGAATTGAACGCAATCCACGTACAAGTACACGAGCTGTCGCGCATCACCTTTCTCTCCCTCAATCCAGCGTGTGACGAATATTACACGAGCAGTAGTTACATTCTTTCCTATGCAACGTGAAAGATCACCTTATTGTCATATTATAAATATATGGCTAATAAACATGTTGTCTATCTTAATTGTTGACTATTATACATTGTATAACTTTAGTATACATTGTAGCACATTCGGATAGCGTTTGGGGATTTACGGTCCACTAACTCTTTCTAGCACATTCGGATGGCGTTTGAAAACATACGTTCCAGTATGAATACGATTTGTTTTTGCATTCCTGATATGAGAGAGAGAGAAAGAGTTACATAAATATAGAAATTGATGATCTCCTATGACTTACATGGAAAGCAAATATCTGCAGTATAAAAATGTAAGTGCATACAATAGTATACCTAAAAAGGATTATTTTAAGTCATTTCGAAACAATCACAAGCTGTCAGAGAAGCTTTAATGGTTTCCAATCTATAAAACTAATTCATTTTCTTGAAGTTACTTATAATTTTATAATTATAAATTATTTAAATAAAAAGGGATAAAAAAAGCCATCTTCAGGGGATTTAATCACAATAGAAGTAAAGACTAAATATATTAATCGTCAATTCTGTATCATTCGAATTTTAAATTAATTCTTAGGTGTATTCTGAAATTTCAAGAAGAAACTTGGTGTTATTCAAAGAAAATTAATTATTAGAACTTCTTATTTTGAATTCTCATTCTTCAATATCCAAATTTAATGTTTTTGAATCAATAAAATAGCGATTGTCAATTTATAAACAAATAAAAGGTAATGTAGATATATTTCTAATTGCTAATTAAAATAATTTTGTTTTTGTTTTTATTTTAGTATAAAATAAAATACAACTTTAGAAAACAGCATTTTAAATAAGTTATGATGTATTTCTCAATCTTTTAAAATTATATTTCATAAACGAATTTTTTTTTTAATTAAAAACCGTTTCCCCCGTAGAATAATGATACAAATGTGGCCGTTATGGTATCAAATCAGTACATGATCTTCCTTTTAATAATTCAAACCTCCCATTGAGTTTCAGCATTCTACAGTAGAATTTTTTTGAATAAGCTTGATCAGATGGTTAACAGGAAGCATGCATGAATTTGGAAGTAAAAATGCATTCTATTTATTTATTTATTTATTTATTATTTTTTGTGGATGTTTTAGAATTTTCCTCTCATTTAAGCCTATATATTGGAGCTATTATAAATAACTAGCCCAAGCCTATAAAAAATCTCCCATACGTTAATTTACTATGCAGTGATGAATAGATTTTTAAATAAATATCCCTGATTGAAATTACTATGACAGCTACCGGTAACTGTCATAATTTTCTAAATGTTACTGAATCTACCTTACAAAAACGCTAATTACTCACGATAGATTTATTAGCTCAAATTTCTTAAACAAGTTTAAATGTTAAGTTTTACGGGATGAATTAAAAATTACATTTTTATTTCATAAATTAACAGTTTTGAAGAAGTTTCTGTTATTTTTAGTTTTTAATAAGCATTTGAATTAAAGATTAAGTTAATTAATACAACAAAACACAATACATTTTCCTATTTTCAACTAAGTTAGTGGTAAGTGTTTAATATCTGAAAATGTAATTAAACATTTATAATTGAACGCATTCAAATGGACAAATATCCTGTAACGACAAACTCAGTTCAATTAGATTTCAAATAGCTTAAATAAAAAGTTAAAAGAAAAAAAAAAAGGAGTTAAAAATAAGAGACAAAATATACTTAGACCAAAGAAAAATAATAGAAATATGTCCGTTGGCAAAAGCAATCGGACTAATTTCAAATATTTTTCTTACTTTGACCTGATTTCACATAAAAAAAGCAAAAATAAAATCGGCAATTTCAAATTTGTGAAGATCCTAAGACGATAAATGTAATTTCTTTTTTAAGATGTGATATCCTACAGCCATTATTTGGCGATCTCGAACAAGCCGTTTTCTTTATTTTTCCCCCTTTTCAAAACAGAGTTAATGTTTTATTCAATTAATGTTTTTAGTAGCAACGAAGTCCTCAATTTGAAGGCTTTTTTTTTTTTTTTTATTCTTGTAATTTTAAATGGGATATTTTTATTTTCTGTTTGCAGCACCTTAGTTATTTCCAGAAAATAGTTTTTAACCGAAACAGAAAGGGAAAAAAAATAAGCTTTGAAATTATTTTTTTTCCTGCAATTTACATCGCACTTAAGAATCTTTATTTTACAATACTTTTATCAGAATATTAGAGCTAAAGATAATATAAAACGAAGAAAATTAAATCGAACTTAAAATTAAATAAAAATAAAATAAAATAAGAAGCAGGCAATTTTTTTTTTATGCAAATAAACTATTGGAAACAAAAGTACAATACACACACATACAGTAATTCAATCCGAAGATTGGTCGAAAGTTCACGGACCCTAGTGACCCCCGAAGGGCGACCCCTAGGAGCAACCGTAACTTATTCTTGGGAACAGATACTGGAATGGTTTCCCGTTGCCTTTTTCCAGGACGCCATTACGGAATGACGTCAGACCGAAGAGAAAGTGAAGAAGAGGCTTACAACACAGGAAAGGAAATTGAAACATCCATGCTCACAACCGGGATTTGAACCCAGACGCCAGCACACTGGCCTCACGGCAGACCGACGCCTTAGACCGCTCGACCATGCCGGCGCGGCAAAAGTACAATATAAATATTTAAAAATATGTTAAAATAGTTAATTAAAATTTTAATTATCTGGAATAAAAAAATATTTATTTTGAAAAGTTGATTATATGTACTGAATACATCTAGTCAGAATAGTAACTGATTATTCTTTGACTTAGAATTTGAATTTAGAACTTCATAGTTTATCCCTACTAGTGAAGTTCTAACTTCATGAAGCGGGAAACTTAATTTGGATTCTGCAGCTGCCGTTTCTGATTGGTAGATAGATTATTCACATAATTTCTGAATTGTCCATGTTATGTCTAATGATTTTTATCTTAGTATTTTTAATAGCAATGGAGCAACGAAGTCACGATAAATATTGACTTGGTTTTCTTCGTTATTCTGGGCAGATGTGAATAGAAGATGTGCCCATTTTTCATCTTAAAACAGTTATAAACCATTTCCACTGAGTAGCGTCATACGACCATAGAATCCGAATTCATTTCCTCATATGAAGTGAAGACAACACTTACTTAGAATTCAATATATTTAATTTTTTAATAGATTCAAGTTTGAAGACTGGGAGCAGAAAACTAAGAGTAATACAGACAACTTCGCTTTGCATCAGCTTTTAGAAGGTTTTGAAAAGGAAGGAAATGTTTCACAATCTGATTATTAAATTGATGTTAAGAAAAACGATTGATAATCATTAGGAGATTAAAAAAATTTCGAAATATGAATCATCCAAATCACAAGCTCCTACTTTAGATGAAACATTTTGAACCCCCCGCCCCCCACACGTAGTGCCTCTTCAATATTCAATATTTACATTTAAGATCTTTTTTTCCAATAGTTATTTACATATAGATTTCTTAACAATATTTTTTTTTCTTACTTAATATTATCAGGAGACAAAATAAGTGAAGCCTAATAATTTCCAAAGTCGGCTGTTATCCGTATAGTCCAATGTTCTCATTGAAAACCGTTATTTGGGCATCAAATGAGATTTATAGTTATCTAATAAAAAAAATGCATTTTTGAATTTAAAGATCATGGGTATAACAATTAATTATTTGCTTAATATCTCATACTTAATACATTTGTAAGGGAAAAAAGGATATACTTACATTTCTATTCAGATAGCTCTTTAAAAACTCTTATTCATACTGAAATTATGAAAAGACCGGAGTAAATCATGAATGGAACTTTTACACTAAAATATTGGGAACAATAATAAAATTTCATCTTTCTGCTAAAATACATGAATATACTGTATATATAATACGAAAATATCAATAAACATTGATTTAGCTGAGAGTCAAGAGAGAAATGAACTTCAAAACATTGATGTTCTGTAACTTCATTGGCTCTTTCCCAAACATGCTAGTAATTTTCTAATTTGAAACTCCGAATATACTCAACAACAATAATACTCTCATTGCTAGCCTCGTTGCTTCTAATTGTTAGAACGGATAGAAATGATAAAGAAAATGAAAATAATGAGAAGGCCAATAAACAAGAATAATCACTAGATTATTAATTAAACAAAAACATGTGGCGAATACAATGGATTAGGAATTCTAAAGGAAAAGTTATGGTCAACTCAATGAAACCGATAAAACTATCATTTATAGTAAGAGATTTAAAAATAAAATTGATGGAAACTGTATTTTATTCGTTCGAAGATTAAAGGTTGAGAGTGAACTTGCTAGGAAATTTGGCAGCAAACATGAATCACTCTTACATAGAAGCCCAAATCATGAAAGCATCGGTCATGGGTGGGACTTCATCAACTTCTGCTATTTCGGCATTGTCTATTATTAACACCTAAAAGAGAAAACGCTCCTGAAATGTACCCAGAATGTAAAACTAACAGGTAAGATTTCAAGATTAGTTTTTCCAAGATGAAAAAAAAAAAATTGAATTTCAATATTGAACAGCTTATTTATAATTATTTTTAGTTCTTACATTAAATAAATTATCTTATGCAATATTGCAGCTGGTGTAGAATACAGAGATTACTAAGACCAAATGCTTTTAAGTACATTTCCTTTATATTTTTTTAGTTAAATATAATGAAAGCGTTTTAAAAGGTGTCAGGATACCGGATCGAGACAATGACGGATAATCGAATAGACATATAATAGAATATTAAAAAATTGTTTGTATTTTTTTTTAATATATACAAACAATACACCTGGTCGTTTAACTTCTTTATTTTAAAAATACTAAGCATAACCTAATGAAATTTAATTAAACTTTAATTATTAGTTATTTATTGTTCAAAAAAATCATAGTTCAATCAAACCTAAGAACGGCGGGAACACTGGTCGTAATCACCCCGACTGACCAGGTGACTCGGGTGATGGGAAGAGAAGAGACAAGGGACAGAGAAGAAGCAGACAAACACATGAAAGGAAAGTGAAACAGCCATGCCACTGCCGGGATTCGAACCCAGGTACTGGCGCATTGGTCGCCACGGCTGGCCGCCGCCGAGACCGCACGGCCACGCCAGCACAGCGATAATTTGTTAGAAAGTCTTAATAAGAATACATGAACAACTACTTATTACTTGTTATATCCACATGATAGGGACGTAACTATCCAGGGTATTAAAGTTTTGATCTAACGTTTTAAACGCCTATAAAAAAATTAAAAAAATCTTCTCGGACGATCAACCAGGTGAGGGTGGTGTGATAATCCGAGCTTTCGGATGGGGACTGCACATCCATCTTCAGGGAAGTGAATGAAGATGGATGTGCAATCCACCTCGGAAATCTGGGATTACTACATCACCCTCACCTAATTGATCTGCCAAGTACTCGCCAGAAAAGTTTAAAATCTTATTTATGTTTTTAACGCCTCTTAATATGTGTAGGAGAGAAAAAAAGAATTCAAAAATAAAAGTTTTCAAACACAATTTTTAAGCGGAAATTTTTTCATATCCTTCTGCCATCTGTAACAACGATAACTCAAAAAAACATGCATTCTAAAAAGCTGAAATTTGTGATGTGGCTGTAGATTGTTACGAGAAACATGCCTGTTGATTTTGATATATATATAGGATCAATAGGTAAGGAATTCAGACTAAAAATACTAAACTATGTTTTTGCAAAGAAAGATTATTATAAATGAGATTTGTAAAATATTCCTCGTGTTCCTTTAATGGAAACAATTATTCCATTAATGATTCTGATCTAAATATCCAATGTCTAATAAGAGTGATCAGCATCATTAGCCCCAAGCTATGCCATTGAGTATACAGCAGCATGAAATTTCTAAAAATAAACGTCAGAATACAGAAATGTATATTTTCTTTCTGATCAAGAGAACAAGAATTTGAATATTTAGGGATATATACAGAAATGTTAAATTTCTTTGCAAAATTTTACAAGCAAAGGGACATTGAAACAAGCTTTTTAAAATGATTATTGAAGTTTTTGCAAATCATCCCATTACATCTCTTTAGTTCAAAGAAAGAAAATTTATCTGAATAAATCAATAAAGACCGAGGAATTTTCCAATGGATTTGGGAGAGAGGCAAATGCTATATTTATATTCAAATAATATATAGTACAGAAATGACTAAGGATTTTAGTTTAATCGGAAACCAGTAAAAATTTCTATTTTTAAAATAAAAGAATATACAAAATAAAAGAATATACACTTATTCAAACATTGACTTGAAATATTTTAAAATTGAGAAACTCGGTGGATGAGAATGAATTGCCACCCCGTCTAAGTATGCAAATAATAGTAATAATAATAATAATAATTTTTTTTTTTTACACTTGAAAATATGTGCTGTGGTCCTTGACCCGCCATATTATCTTTGGTGAGGAAACCCTTGGTTTGAAACTTTTACGATATAATAATAATAATAATAATAGCACAAAAAAAACAATATTTTTTTCAGTGCAAAAAAAAATCGGATTCTCCTCTACTTAGATGATACTTCACTGAACATTGATTTTCGATATATTTCTTTAATAAATTTCTTTGAACAAAATGTAATGAAGTAGAAATAGGAAATTTCCTTTCTATTTTCTTAATAATTTCTTTATTATTTAATTAATAACCACGTTTTTATTTAGGAAGGAAGAGAAAGTTTCATAATCTTCTAGCTTGTCATTAGGGCCTTAATTAGATAGAATACGTTGTAACAGTTCATTGATTACATCCTCAGAATTAGATGATAACTGAATTAAAAATATATAAACTGTAACATTTTTGAAGTACAAGTTGCATTGGAATTTGTTGTCTTACGGTTAGCAAACAGAAATTCAAATTTAGCAATTCTGTGATTTAAAAAAAAGTGCTCAAACACTTTCTCTAGCAACATGCTTACTGAACGATCCTATTTGCTGAGACTGACTTCTGGTCGGCCGAAAAGTACCGTAACAAATCAGCGTGAAGCTTTGGAACACGTCATTCGTGACGTGATGCCCATTCGTAGAAATGGCTCCGCTATGAAATTGTCTCCACTTCATCTGAACGGAGAGCAATTATAAAATTATTATCACATTATTGAGATTATCTTTCGAAAATAAATAAAGTTTATACTTAAATGCGTTAATTTTATATATCAGAATTTATCAGAGAGTTTTTAAAAACTAGATTTTTTTTCATAATTTGACATCATCGGCTGTGTTCGCATGGAATTCTAGGATTCTTTCGCTGTATTACAATAAAGAATTGAAAAATTAATCCTAAAAAATCTAAGAAATTCAAAAAGAAAATATCTCAGGATGGATTTGCTAAATTTCTGTTAATTTTTGAATTTGAATTTTGCCATAATAAAGGCTTTAATAGTTATCAAATTCAAAACTTTAAAATTATTTTCGTTGTTTGATTCAAAAATGAGAAACAGACACAATGACAATCAGTATCGTTCGAAACTCCTTCAAAATATTTTTAGCGTATTTTGATGCATAAAATTACTATATTTCAGTGTAAAGATTGTTTTCTATCGAATGATGATCTTTCTTATTACAATAATAGCTTTTTGATGGTTTTCAGTGCAGTGGAATTGATGTACTTCAATTCTGCACTTATTGGTTGGATTCCCGATAGACATGCACTGCATGTCCTGCGGTGTTCTATCCTGGAAGTCGATCAAGCACGTTTCTGCTAGACATGTAGCCCGATCGGGTCGAATATTGTTTGCCTAGCTTTAGGGTAGTGTTTGCTTTCATCACTGCGATAAATTAAGGAGATTTTATTGGTCTTGAGTCAAAAAGATATTCTAAGATCAATTTGTTGAATTGCAATTCCTCTTTGAAACATGCTAATATAGACATATTGCTAACACTTAAGCAATAGGATGCTGTTAACAGATGGAGTGGATTAAATCCGATTTACATAAAAGTCGTGTTACGAAAAGGTTTGAAAAAAGTAACATAAGCAGGTGTCTACCTGAATTATACTAAAAAACTTCGTTTCAGAGCAAATTAGGGAAATACATACTCGCGAGATTTAACTGTTAATTTTAACTAATGTCGTTACAAGTTAATGAAGGACAAGGTTAACTGATTAAATTAAAAATTACCAGAAATTAACTATCAAGTTGCCAGTAACAGATCATCATTTTTTTCTTTTTGGGAGGGGGAGGGTATATTAGGATGAAGCGCTATCTATTAAATAGTTAATTTATAAAATTTAAATAAAATAATTAATTAAATCTATCCAGTATATTAAGGCATTCAGATTCTAACCTATTAAGTATAGCAGCATATTGATCGTAGGGGCCACCAGGTTGTCCAATATTTGGATACAGAAATTTCTTTGACATAAGATAAGATAAAGCCGATTATCTCAGAGACCCAAAGAAAAAAAGGAGTCAATCCACTTCTGTTTAAGTATCATGTCATTTCAATGACTGTTTTATCTTATACTGACATTCTACTGAATTGCTTTAGATGAAAACCGCTTTTTCATATTGTTCATCTTAATGCATTCGTTGCATTGGCAAAAATATGTAAATCCGCACTAAACTTTTCTGAATAAAATTTCTAGAGATTTAACTATTACTATAAACAAATGCAGCATGTAATTGGTAATCTTATCGAAATTCGAAGTTCAGATCGTATATTACTGCGATAAGACGAAAAAGCTTTTGTACTTTTACTGTTGAAAGCAAGTTTAACGTCCGTAATCATTTATAAATGGAGGGAAAACGCCAACCGGACAAATAAATATGCCTTCGCCCATTGAGCCAACATCAACGAGAATTCTGTACAATTGTTTCGTCCTTATTGGGGACTCATCAGCAGAATGTACTCGTTGATGTTTGGCTCTATTACTCTATATTAGCAGTTCAGGAAAATAATCTACTTTTTTATATCTTCGGGTATCCTTCATGTGAGAAATAGTTTAAGTCTTTACACTACACACTGGGCACTGTTAAAACATTGTTAAAAAAGTATTACAAAATTTAAATACGAAGGAAATAATAATTATAAATAATGATAATATCGTTTCAAGTTCATTTTTAAAATAATTTGTTAGAAATTTAATTTACTGTGATTTGTGGAAAGACAAGTTTATTAATATGACAGTTGTTATATGTATAAAAAAACAAGGTAGGGATAGTGATTAGTAAACCAATCACAGTGCTTCATAACGGCTTCTGAGTCACCTTTACTTGAGAATAGACTGCGCCGGGATGGTCTAGAAAATGCTCGCGCGAGTCTGTCTGCGAACCCTACTATCTTACCCACCCCTAATTATATGGAATAATTGCCATTCTTAACTCAAACCTTGTTAATACCCTGAATTCCTAATAATGATTTAAAAATTAAAAAAAAAAGCTTAAGTTGGTGAGGGAATCGAACCCACGACCTCCGCGTTATCAGCACGACGCTCTAACCAACTGATCTAACAGGCCACCTACAACATGCAACATTCAGGCCACCTACAACTGAGCTAACAGAAGCCGTTGCGAAGCATTGTGAGATATGTGTTCACAGACAGAAAAACCGGGGATATAAGGCGTCTTTCAGAAGCCTAAAAATGACGTAATGCTTCAAATTGAATCAAAAATTAAAAATACGATACAATAGAGCACTATTCATGAGCCCTGTTCAAACAAGCACATAGATTTCTCTGAATGTTACTGTATGTTTATTTTTTTTTTTTTAAATCAGGGAGGTATCATATTTTTTAAAATTGGGAAATCATATCTTGAGATCTCACTGTTTATTAAAATAACTCGATGGGCCATATTACAGTAAAAGGTACAGAAAGCTAAAATTTTATTTTCTTTTTTTTTTTTAACTTTAAGACCAGAAATGAAAAACATAACTACAGCAGATCAAATTAAGGCAAGGCATTCCTTTTAATAGCAATGAACTAGGTGTATCATTGACAATGATCTAACATTGAGATAATAACTTAAATTATTATAATAAAAATGTGGATATTAAAA